>MNCI01035519.1:962115-1152566 GCA_015680685.1 Gnetum montanum
AGCTATTCTATCCATATCAAGTATAGCATCTTCACATTTAAATGCTTTTATATGTCCTTTAGTAAATTGAAGCCTATTCTTACATCAAAATCAAAATCGTCACAAGGCCTTGTTGGATTTAATGCATATTCAACCATATTCTTAATATTTAATGCATATGCAGCCATATGCAATGGGGTATTTATAGCATTCATCTTTTTAGAATCAATGGAAATAACTGAGCATTATAAAAATCAAGAGAGGTATCAATTTCTATACCATATTTTCATAAATTACATAAATTTCTTATGTTTATCAACATAAAAAATGAAATCAACAATAGGTTGTGCCAATAAAGTTTATCAGATTTTTACACCAAGAATCCCTTCCTGATCACCATTTTCACAGAGCTCTATCTACTTCTGCGCTATTAATAATGCTCTGAGCAAGTTCACGACATGTTTTGCACTTATGGGCTTGCTTTATAAAGTTGGGTTCACGACATGTTTTGGACTTATGGGCTTGCTTTATAAAGTTGGGATAGCAGAAGATTCAAAGGTGGGTCTTTGGAGTTTTCGAATTTGTTGTTGTGGGCTGAGTTCATGCCTCTTGCATGTTTGATTGTAGATCTTGACTAGGGCTTCCTAAAAAGATTTGGGAAGGATATGGTGCTGAAATTTTGTTTGAACTTTGAACAAATGTATACTTTAAACTATTCTATTTGCACTTGCAGAGGGAGAGAGGCCTGAAAGCAGTTTTGTAACCAACTGATTCCTTTCCCTCACAGGTTGTGCATTAATGATTGGCTGGAATCACGACCACAGGTTGTGCTTTTATGATTGGCTAGCCGAAATCACGGCCGTTACCTGAAACCAGAGACGCATCACGGCCGTTACCTGAAACCAGAGATGCAACATGAGATGGCCATGGCCCATGAATAAACATACGAAACTAATCCACTAAATAAAAATCTTTTCTCTAAAATCATCTCAATAAACTAAAACGATAAATAAAGATTAGTTAAATCTAAGCAAAATAGGCAACTCAATTGATACGAAAATCCACTACTAAAGATCAGACCGGAACATGTTCTCACGCAAATTGGAAGAGCAAGACGGAAGGGGAAGAAAAGCGGATTTTGTGCTCACGAATCAGGATAGAGATGGAGAGAAATCTTTACAGCAACGAGGGAAAGAAGCCGAAAATAACAAGTGAGAACCAAGAGCAAACTTTCGGCGGAAAATTTGTGCACTAAGATTACAAAGGTAAAGCATGTAGCGCTCGCATTTAAAAAACGGAAGAAATATCATCCAAAATTTTTTAAGAACAAAAACTAGAAGTATGGATCCAAGAGAACCACTCGCAATGCATGCTTACGCAGGCTCGGCAAGCCCGTCCAGATTGCGCTAGAAGGAAACGATCGATTTTCTGAAAAATATAGAATGATAAAAAATATAGAAACTGAAAAATATAGAATAATAAAGTATAGAATGATAGATGTGCAGCGCATTCTCTAAAGGTAACAACTCATTCTCTAAACATCAACAGATAAATCCGATAAGGCAAGTCTCCTACCCAGTCACCCAAATCAAACTGGGCAGACGAGACCCCTGCATCAAAAAAAATGTTCATCGTCTTCTTCGTCATTGCCTGCAAATGAAAAACTGAAAATGAAGCAAAAAAATTTTAAAGCTGAAAGAGAAACAAAGCGTTTGGAGAGTGCGGAAGCATCCAAATCCTTATCAATGGCGGAATAGGAGGAGCGTCTGTAAATAAAAGGTATTGGATGCGGATGCAATTTGCAGGAAACGTGTAAGATTTGACGCGATTTGCAGTAAAAATAGGTAATATTTTAATCAACAATGAATGTTCTCGTTGAAAGTTGAAAAATCCAACAAAAAATTATAATTTACGTACCCAATGCGGATTTTACAGGCTTCTGTACGTGTGCCCGAATCCACCGCGAACAGTTCGTGAGATTTTCTTGGGAATCGCGAAGCTCCGGCGCATAGATCAAATCGTAACAATGATAATATTTATGGGATAGCAGGGATTACAAATGTTTTACACAGCATTAACATACAAGGAAACTCTCAGAACTTACAAACATTTCACCAGCTCGGTACCTTAAGATGGTAAATATGCAACAACAAATGAATTCTTACACTCTAAGGGCACGGTCAGAATAGCCTAAATCATACGCAATGCTTCAGACGGAACAGAGACAATGTTTAAAGTTTAAACCAACATTTACGACAGCCACAGCAAACTTCAAACTAAATGACAGCAAATGCCTTCTGCTCCTCGCTAAAAACAACCACTCATCTCCTCATTTCCCTCTTAGTTTTCAAAGCCAGTTCCCATTCCCGCTTAAAACACATACCCTAGAACTCTCCAGCTTACTACAGAATGAATATAGAGAATTATCTTTAGACGAGAAAAAACTTGAACCAAATAAAGATGAGTGCTCCTGTAGAGTGAACATAAAGAATACTTTTAATTTCAACAAACTTTAAAATAATGTAAATGAAGTATCGCTCTTAAAATTACTTACGGTTTAGAATGATGAGAAGCCTACCTTTATTTGGTGCTTCACTTGGTCTAACAATGCCTTCACCCGTCACCCTTGTAGGTTATGTTTTATTGGAATAGTGATTCCGCCCAAATATTATTGTTCACAATTCTGAATTCCGGTTCTTAAAAAGTTTTATAACTTAATATTAATACTTTATGACCGAGGGATGAACCTATAGTTTTAGTTACTCCAATTCATAGATTCATACATTCACTCATGTTCGGTATTCTTTTATACATATATATCCAAATATGAAATGAAGAAGCGATTTAGTGGTTTACCATGTACCAAACGTGATTCTACATATACTGAAATTCTGAACTTCTGACTTTTTCTTCGGTATGCATCAAAATCCGAAACTGCTCTCTTTAAGGTGGGAGTGCATGCATAACGAAGGAATGAATGAAGGGAATAGAATGAACTGCTGCAAATAAGAGTGAAATGGACTCAGTTACGGACGTCCTGGGTGGCTGCAGAAACAGGCACAGAATGACCTACACCTGGACTTGAACCAGACGGCAGCTTTGAGTTTACCAAAGCTCCTTCCGCTGCTTCAATTTTGGACATCTTGGCCATGTTAAGAGTCTGCAGCCCGTTCTGATGCTTCTTCTGATGGAGGTTTCTTGCATCAGCTGCAGTAATTGCAACTGAAAACATCACCATCAGCATTTTCACAAGTTATGCATCAAAAGAATCTGATTCGTGGAAGCGAGGAATGGAGGATTCTTGAATGTGTTTGGGTACATGTGCCTCAAGAAAAAAAGTGGGGACGGTTCCTAGCTGGGGAAGAGAAAATTTAAATATATTAGTTCTTTTAAAAAATTAAATCTCATATATCATAAAAAACATTGTAGAATATAGAAATAGTACAATGTAAATTCAAAATATTGTTAATGCTTAAAAATTGCAATGAAACATTAAATATTGAGTCTAATGTGTGTTATAAAATATTTTAGCACTATTATATATATATATATATATATGATAAATTCTAATTTTAGCCTATATTTTCTCCTTCCTCTACTCTAAAGAGTAAATTTGTAAAACCTGCTTTATTTTGTTCTATATCATTAATATCATTTGCATGATAATCATTTTTATCAAGGATTGAATCATCAATATTAAGATTCATTGCTCTAGGAAAATTAACTAAGTCAGTAAAATAACTTTCTCTATCATAAACTATTAGAACATCATCATCTTTTGGATTAACATCCCAACAAAGAGTAGGTGATTTGCCTATATTTCATTTCCTTTCTTTCTTCCAATTTAATCATGCTATGAACAAATACTAATTTTTCAGCTCTTTTTGGACTCAAACTATTTCTTTTGATCCAATGAATGAAAGAATATGTTAACCAATTTCTTTCAGCAACAGAAGAAAATGCAACCTACATAAATGATAAAAACAAGAATAAATTTTTGCATTGTTAAAAGATTCATTTTATAAATTATTGAAAACTCCATCAATACACAAACTCATTTGAAGCTGCAGACCTAATAGCCTACTAATCATGGTGTTTAGAGAATGCATAATGATATATAAAACATCGTTATTTCAAGTTTTTAAACATCACATTTCATAAATTAATTAAGGAAATTAATACGTATTAATATTTGTTATGTGTTTAATGAATAATTGATCGTATTACCTAAGAAAGAAGCTTCACTGCTAAAGTTTGAAGTCTAGGAGTATCTCCACCATGCAAACTCCACCATCCACCTGGATCTTCTTGAGCAATTCCATCCATATCAAGTATAGCATCTTCATATTTAAATGCTTTTGTATGTACTTTAGTAAATTGAAGGCATTCCTTTCTAATTAAGCTAGCCTCATAAGGTGAATATAACCGTTTAACATATTCTAAAAAACCTATTCTTACATCAAAATCATCACAAGGCCTTGTTAGATCTTTATCTCTATGTTTTGAAGAATACCACTTAATATTTAATGCATATGCAGCCATATGCAATGGGGTATTTGTAGCATTCCATCTTTTTAGATTAAATGGAAGTAACTGAGCATTATAAAAATCAAGAGAGCTATCCATTTCTATAACCCTTTTTTTAATTTCTGTTAATATATTTTCATAAATTACATAAATCTCTCCTAATGTAGGTGTATTTGTATCAGCATAATGAATGAAATCAACAATAGGTTGCAGCATGCTAACAATCCTTCTACAATATAACAAATACTTATTTTTAATCAGATATAAAGATGCAAACAATAAAAAATAAAGAATTATATTTGAAATAAATTATTTCTTACTCTATTTATTTCCACCACTCATCTGATAAAATCTTTTCTCTAACACTCTTTCTCATAGTTTTGTTGACTTCCTCCTAGTTCTTCCATTTACTAGTTATAACCATTGTTTGTAATGATTCTTGTATCTTTTGCATTCTCTCCAACATTATGAAATACGAAGTATACCTGTTTTACAAAATTTATAATTAATTTAGCATTAATAAATCAAATTTCTTAAAAACACACAATATAGATTTTTGTAATCTATTACCTTGTTTCTATAGGTTTTTGAAAGTCTTATTTTTGCTACATTCCTGAACAAGGAATTTGAATAATGATTATTGAAAATAAAAATTTGGATGTCTCTTGCATCTATAATAAACTTTTTCACCCAATTAATTTTACCAATATCACAAAGTGTATTATTTAAAGAATGAACACAATAAGGAGTCCAAAGTATATTTGGATGAATCATTTCTATCATTTTTCTTGCATGTCTACAAAAAGGAGCTGAATCTGTTATAATTTGAATAATGTTTCTTGAACAAATAGTTGCAATTGTTGTCTCTAATAATTTGGCTTGAAAATTAGCATCTTTTATATAATTAGAGCAGTCTGTAGCATTAAGAAAAAATGGTCCAAGTTGACAACTATTATAATATTAATTAATGAATGTTGACGAATATTAATCTATTCATCTATTATAATAGAACAACCACTTTCCTGCCAAAATTGCTTCTATTCCTCCAACTTTTTCATGCCAAGTTCATACCTTTCATCAAGAAGATCATTTTGAATTTTATCTTCAATTGGAGGGATATAAGATGGACTTGCCATATAAAAATAATAGTTTTACAAATAATTTTAAATAAAAATGATAATTTAAAATTTAAAAATATTATTTACTTCAATGGCACAACGAATTGCTTCTTTGAATGAAGGAGTATGTACAAATTTGAATGGTAATCCATTTGCATAGAACATTTTTGCAATATTCATATCAGCTTTTTTTTCAACTTAAAAATTTATTTTTGTTTGTTTAAGAACTTTTCTTTTTGCTGGTTGTACAACATCCTTTGTTTTGTTCTTACTTTCCTCTGTTTTAATACTTACAATAATGATCTTTATCATAGTCTTTGCTTAAAAGTAGTCATATATAGATTTTTGAATATCAAGATATGGAAAGTTACATGCAATAACATTGTTCATATTTTATTTTCTAATGTCTAAAAGAAATGATGATGCATTCGTGTACCACTTGCAATGAATTCATGGCTACATACATGACACTTCTATCTTTTGCTTTCACCTCCTCTACTCCTACAAGTGTCTAATTGTGTTACGAATTGTTTTAATAGAGATTTCAAAATAAATCTACCTTTTGCAAATGGTTTTAAAATTTTCACATTACAATCTAAGACATTTTCTTTTTGCGATACATTTTTCTCCAATAGAGTACTATCTATTTCATTCTCATTGCTATCTATGTCTTAAATAGAGCTCATCTCTATGACTCTATAAATATTAATAGTAAAAATTAGAAAATGAGATATGACCGGTACTCTTTACAAAAGTTAAAATGAATTTAAAAAAAATCACAAATAGATATACTTACGAATTGCCCATATCTATTTTTTCTTTTTCTACTAGCAAAAAGTTTTTAGAAAAATTTCTTAAGAGCTTTAACACTAAAATGTTATTCAATGCAATAAATTTGGAAATGCAAAACAATAATAGAGTCAAGGGAAAAATTGAAAATACAAAATAGTGATAAATTTAAAAATAACAAGATGAAATTTCAATATGGAATAAAAAAAAACTGAAAATCAAAGAGAAATGTACTTAATAACTGTTGAAACAAGGGTGGGATTTCATAAAATATGAAATATGGCATCATGAAGAAATTGCTTGTTTAAATAAAGAAATAAAGCCCAAGTAGTGAAAGCAGCTTTAATGCATGCAAAAGGGATCCCACCGATGACTGCAAGTAGAGTTTCGTCTACATAATTCTGATTTTGTTCATCAATCTTTTCTTCTTTGATCAAAAGAAACAAACAAACCAACCCAGAAAAAAACTGTAATAACTACAATTAAACTAGAAACCAAATAGAACTTTGTATCAAAGGCATTAACTGATTAAAGTGAAATGTTTTCTAGAAGGTTAAAGATAATGCAAAACCACTTCAATAATTTTTTTCTAGTACACCTTCAAAGAGCAACAAGACATCCATGCACTAAGAACTTAAGCACACTTCAAAAATAAAAACTCAATTATCTAAAACATTAAAGAATGGTCTCGTGAGGTAAGTGTTGTATAGTGAACAAAAAGCTGTTCCGAAATTATTAAATGATGAAAAGTATAATAAATATTCAGCTAAGAATCTATTCTTTTTTCACTAAAATATCCAGTCTATTTTCTTCAAGCATGTGCCCTAACATTAAACTTTGCAACGTCAAATAAAGATAGGGATAGAAAATTTCTAATATTGGGTTAGACCATTAATCTTGTTGTATTTAACCAAAGTACAAAACAAAAAGAAAAGGTTCCAAAAAATAACAAGAATTGAATGATTAGAAAAAAATGATTCAATGAGAACCTCCAAATATTTTATCTCCTTGAAAAAATTGTAATCAAACATGAAAAAATTGACAAAATCTTAAAAGAACCAAAAAGAAAAAATGATTGAACCAAAAAACTAGTAAGTGAGATGTTTTTTTATGTACATAAAAAAAGAACTCAACATGTAAGGAACACTACCCGACTAGGTAACCTTGAAGCATGCTTCAGGAAGTGAAGTTTTATGCAAGCGACCGTAAATAAACAAATGGTTAGGGTAAACAAAAGGGCAGTGTAAGTGATTCTCAACAGCTGTTGGGCAGCTGAAAATGAGATGATAACTGACAACAACATCTTCACCCAAATTAAACTGGGCAAACGATACCTCCTTCATCAAGAGAAAAGCTCATCTCCTCCTTTCTTCACTGCCCGCAGATGCAGTGAGATAATAAGAAAAACCGAAGATGAAACAAAGAATTTCAGAGCTGAAAAAGAGAAATACATGCCTTTGGAGAGTCTGGCAGGGTAAGCATCCAATTCCCTACAAATTGTGCAGTAGGAGCATCTATCAATAAAATTTGTAGTAGGAGCGGGTAAAAATAGATAAGATTTTAATGGATAATGAATGTTAATGTTTTTGTGTTGATTTTTCGTGCAATGGTGTCTCGATCAACTTTCACTACTGCAACAAACAGTTGCGGACTGTGATAATATTTTGGCGGTGTCGCAAAAGGCTACAAAATCGGTTGACTAAAATGCCACCGAACTTGTCATGTTCGAGTGCATCCAAATTTTTTAAATTAGTGTGCAACTGTGTAAGTGGACGCACGTTGGAATCAATACTCAAGTGATCGTTAATATACTACATTTTTTATTCTACATCTTTCTACCATCCATGTTAGCGTAACTTAGCGTGTTTAATGTATGTTGTTGTTAGGAAAGTGAGCCCAACCTGTAATCCACGGTTTACGTAAATGAATAACAATTGTTACAGAAAGTAAGCCTAACTTGTAATCCACGATTTACATAAATGATTAACAATTGGTACAGAAAATCCACAGCTGTGCGTAGTAGCGTACGCCAGATTCCTGAGCGAACTATGGAGTTTTGCTGAAATGAGGGTGATGAAAAGGAAAGCAAAACAATTTGGATGATGATGAAACTTAACAAAAGCAAAATTAAAGAAAGGGGTAGGCATGGTGGAGGGGAAATAAGAAACCAGGAGGTTGAACTGCTGGAACATTTCCGAAGGTCTAGGACGTTCAATCTTTTTCATATCTGAGTGAAGGAACACCCAAATCTTAACCTAGATAAGGGCATCTTCCCTGATTTTAATTAGGATATTATAAGAATAATGGATAATGCATTATGCCTATTCTAGAGCTGAATATAACGGCACTTCCTCTGGCAGCATTCTTTAGTCCAAATTCTTTAAGATTTCAAAAATAAAAGTTCAAAAAGCCTAAGCAAACATTGAACATTATAACTAGAATACAACAACATGACAATCCGAAACTTAAAACAAGTTCAAAGCATTAGGCAAAACTATAACCTAGTTTAACCAAAACACATAATTTTACACCAAAACTAAGAAGACAACTATATGAAATCACTAGTTAAAAATATTTAAAAAAATTTAATATCAATAAAATTAGTTCTAAACCACTACTAACATTGCCAAGTATCCCTAGGAACATGGGACATTGATAGAAAAAATCATCTAGTTTGTCAACACGGCCCATCTTCAATGGGTAAAATCACTAAAGCCTAAAAACCTCAATTTGCACGACCTTACAAGAAAAATCATTAAAAATCAACCATAACTCCAAATCTAGTGATTCTAAGACTGTTTGAAAGATTTAATCTAGACCTACACACGTATACTTCAAAAAATGAATACTCTTTCCCATTTTTTCAGAAAAAATGTGTAAAGTGCATGAAAACTGGAAAATGGCATGAAAACACACTTATACCACCTGACCAAAAACTTCATTAAAAATTAACCATACTTTCAAATTGCATAAAACCATAGGCATTTGAAACATAAGACCTAAAACTAAAAGGCCATAACTTAAAAAAAAAAACCATAATTCATAGCCGTTTTTTGCGCAAAAATTACACAAAATACCAAAAAAAAAACCCAAACAGCAAAACCCTTGTGAACTGAACGATGCAAAAATTCGTAGAGAATTATCCGTGAGCCCAAATCGAGTGGTTCAACCACTGTTCTAACGGTTAAATACCAAATTAAAACCCTATAAACCAAAAATTAAAAATTCTTAACCGTTCTCTTAATAAGAAATTCCAAAGTGGTGTTGCTTTTTAAAACCAAAAGAGCAAAAAATACACAAAAATTGATTGAAACAAAATTTTAAACCTACATAAAACCAGATTTAAATGCCTGAGAAACATGAAAAGACATAAACCCTATGAAATAAGAGGGTGGAAATTTTCCAAAATTTAATTTTAACTACTACAGTCACGTAGATCTGACAAAACTCCCAGTTCCTATACTAGGAAAACAACAAAAAATGGCCAAATGCACTGTAAAAAATGGCTAGGAATGGCCTACCTCGGGGTGATTGCTATGGATCCTTGCCAAATCATGGGCCGTGGCAAGTGGGAGATGCCTCTTGCTGCTGCATCAGCATCTTTTAGGACAGGGTTGTAGCTGCTGCTTGCCTTCTTCTTCATGGTGCTGGTGGACAATGCTGAAAATTACTGAAAATATGCAAGATTCTTGGTGGTAATGCTGCTATGGGGGGAAACTTAGGATTGATAAGATTTGTGCTTGGATTTGCTACCAAGGGGTCTAACGAGTGCACTGCCAAGAGAAGAATGAATTGTGTGGATGAATTTTGGGCAAAACAATTATAAAAACCAAGTTTCCACGTAGGAACCTACTTCAAATCCCATTGCCAAATCCATTCACTGAAACTCTTGGTGCACTGGTGGTTCCAAGGGGGAAAAGTCCAAGCAATGTTGGGATGGTGGGAGTTGCAAACAAAGTTAAAAAATTTGAATTTGGGTGGGCCCCACCAGGTGCCTCCCAAGCAATGTGGGTTTCAAGCGCTGAAACCTCTTGTACGCTGGTGTTTCACCCCTTTCAAACCCATAAATAGTAAGATTAATATAATGATTAATTTTTTTTTACATAACAAATATTCTTGGGATACCATTGAGAAGACATCTTACCTATACTTAAAGGTAGGCTACTTCCAAGAATCTAATGGCTTCTAATGGTTTCTACTAATGGTTTCTAGGACTAGTTTCAACATGTGATTGCAAAGACATGTTATCCATGCCTAAAGGCACATCATTAATGGGATTAGCATTGACTATAGGGCTAGGAAGATATATTGCCCATGCGTGAAGACACCCTCTAGCCAATGGCTAAGATGTCTTAAAATGTAAAAATGTTGTAGTACATTAAATGTACTTTTTGCTTCCTAAGAGCTTCATGTAAGCAATGGTATCAGTTTGTGTTGGTAATTGGTCTTGTCATTCCAAGAGGATACAATGTGATGTCACTAGTATGAGGTATAGCCTTGGTTTGAAACATGCATGGAAAGCTATATTAATCACTCTTAATAATGCCTAACATACAATATTCATTATGACTATGATGATATATCTCATGTCCCATTTTCTTTGATCCATTCTTTTATTAATTCCATCTTACTTGTATATATGATTACATTTTGATAATTTTACATAACATAGTTTTATTATCTTACTAGGGTAATCCTAACATGTATGTATTGAAAGACAAGTATGACTCACATTCAACTCCTTAAGTGCCTACAGCCATTTGTAGGAGTGGTTATACAAGGACATTAAGGATAGGAGCCTACTTTGGAAAGCACCCACTTGTATAACTCTTGTGTTTCATGTTTGCATATTCCAAGATGTTATATCACCTTCCATAATATTCATTGATCTTACAATGATTCATGTAATTAATCATTTTCTTCATGACTAGTCATTAACCATCTATATTATACCTTGTTCAAATACGTTAACTCTTATCATTTTCTTTTTCCATGAGCAATTTCATTAGTTCTAAGCATCAATCTTTAGTTAGATATCCATTAAATAGTCTTATGACATCCCATACATTTCAAAGTATTTATCCTTTTCCATAGAATCAAGTGAAAATGTTGAATTTTTCAATGATGATATTATAGATATCATATCACATCTACAATACCATACTTATGATATGACTAATATAAGAAACTATATATAGGTGACAATCATTTGAAAAAAATTTCATTTGTATGAAAATGCAAGAGGAGTTTATTTGTTTTTTTTTTCTTTTACCAAAACATTTTCCAAGAGCCAAAACTACCTTTAGGCACAAGTAACTTGTCTTTTAAGTGTCATAACAAGGTAACAACTTTTATTTTAAGAACATACTATGATTATTATTTTTATTTTTATTTTTTTGAAAAAAGAGATTTTAGCTATGATATGATCACGTGGAGGATTGGGACTCATAGTAGAAGTCCAAAGAATAAAAAATCCCCTAAATGTCATAATCTTTTTCTAGCCTCTTAACTCTTTTGATTGTTCTTTAAGGCATAAAGATCATGAGTTAATTTTAGGTTTGAGTGATGAGAATTACATTATGCCCACAGCAAAAACCTCTTATTACTAGAAATGGATGAGATGGGCTCACTAGACATATAATTAGTCCTTTAATAATTCAACAAAATAGGGTTAAATTCTCTATTTATATAAAACATCTTGCTTATTATCGAGATCTTTGTTGATAAAAATGACAATGATATATATACAATAGAAAATTAAAATATTCAAAGAAAAATATGGGTTGTAAAGAATAGAAGATATTAAGGAATATAAAAAGTGTAAAGATATAGAAAAAAGTATGAAAGAATGGATAAACATAAAAAAAAAAAAAACAAAAGAAACTTCACAAGGCCTATGAGTTAGAAATCCCTTATGACTATCATTGAAAAAAGTAGCATAGAAGATTAAACAAGGTTTATCTTTAATAAAGGTAATTGTGAATTCTACATGTAGTTGGAAGTTATTGAATGGCCTAACTTGCTGGATATTGACAAGAATAAGTTTCTGTAAGTTGTCAAGGTGATAGATTGGCATGGTACCACATTGATATGTTGCATAGACAATGTAAGGTCCCTCCCATAATGTTTGGAACTTACTTCATTATGTCACATGGTTTGGATTGTAATATAAAGTCTATTACATAGACTAATAGAAACTTGTTTAATTATAAGATTATGCTAGCAGTTAGCATATTTCATATGGACTTCATTGAACATTTAACCTAATAGTTAATTTTCATCCAATAGGTTAAGGTTCATTGCATGTTCTTTCAAAGTGGAATCTACATTTACATCTAGGTAACATGTGGTGGTTAGGGTATGAATTTTAGCTTGATTGACCAAGTAGATAACTTGCCATATACAAGTTTATATGGTGAATATCCTATAAAAAATTTTCAAGTTGATCAATATGCCTAGAGAGAGTCATTTAGTTTATTACTCTAGTTCTTCCTATATCTAGTAACTCTTCTAGTTAGAATTCATGTAATTTATTTATTATTTATCATGACATTACCACTCGCTTTGGGATGACATGGTGTTTTTAGTTTATTATTAACTCCAAGATGTTGCATTAATTTTTTAAATGTAATCATAGTGAAATATGTTCTATTATCAATGCTCGTTGTATGCTAAATTTGTTTACCATATGTTGCTAAAACAACTTAACTAATGTCATTGATGTGAAATCCTTTACTGCAGCTAATTTTTCCAATTTAGTATAATAGTTAATGCCTACAATTATGTTTGACTCCTTATTCAACAATAGTATGACGGAATCCATGATTTCAATTCCCCATATGTCAAACAACTCCAAAGGTTGTTTCTACTATTGTGATTTCTCATTTATGGTTGTCATCCCTCAATCTTTCTAGCTTCTTTCACAAGATTATGTAATAAGATATGCATTCCTAAATATGGGAGGTCAAATGTAACCTAAAATTAGAAGCTTTATGGTTATCCTTCTTCCTACATAATAGCCACACATGATCCTTCATGTTCATCTTGTAAGACTTGCTTTTGACTTTTCTTTAGAAAACATCATCAAATTAGTCCATCAACACATATCTTGTAGAGATTATCTTGAATCTAAATGAACTATTTTACTCTATGGAGTAACTATTCTTTCTTCTTTGTATCCCATTTAGTAGGAATCATTTGTGACATGATATAAGTCATATAATCAATTAATCAAGACTTTATTGTTAAATCTACAACCATTGTAGACTTTGTAAATAATAACTCATTAGGAAATTGGTTTGATCCTAGTTCTTCATCATCTTTTGGTTTCCATCTTCATCTTGATAAATGTTTGACAACCACATTTTCTATGTCTTTTCTATTGATTATAGTAATGTTTAATTCCTAGAAGATGATGAGCCATCTTATTACCCTTACGCTTATCATTGATTTTGATGAGCCAAGGGTACCCCCTATGTCTAACCATACAAATTATGATCATTCACACAAAACCCCATTAAATTCTATGGATGGGACTAGTTTGGCATCTAGATTATTAAACATTGATTGTAGTTTGCTATCTTCCCACTTGAACTAGTGGTAGCTTTATCACATATGATTTAGTTTAAAGTGAGGCAAATGATTGTTGATGTTATTCTAGCCTTATACTACTCCTAATGATAATAGAGAAATTAATTATTTAATCTAATTAACTATGGAAAGTAAATTTTAAACTAGACTATGGATGATGAGTGTTCATTCCCAACTTGTCATACACATCCTAAATCCATGTATCTACTCCTAAGATTATCAAGTACTATGCTATTAGATGAACCAAGTAATAATGCTATTGGGATTACCAAGTGAATACGTGTTTACATTTGAAATTGGTCATGCTCATTCTACCAATTAATTAACTTGCATAAAATGTAAATATTAACTAAGTACATGAAAAGTAAATTGCATAGAAAGTAAATCCAATCTAAGTCAAAGTGCTACAATGAATAAAAATCAATCTTGATCTTATTGCCATTCATGGAATGTGTCTAGGAACATTTTCACTTGAATAAGATGCCATAAAATTGACTCAGATTCACACTACGGGCACTCACTGACCATTATGTAAGATTACAAAATAAAACTACAAGAGTTTAGCTACTGTACTGAAAAAATAATGGGATGAATCATGTATCCATGTGTTTTATTTATAGGTAGGCAAGCATCCCACAATATCAAATATTCGATATTGAAACTTGTGCTTCAATATTGGGGCTAATATATTGGATCCCTGATATCGAACACATGATATCTTAGCCTAAAAAAACCTGAATTATCATACCTCCACCACTGAATGAAAACTCATCCTTGGGTGAATAAAAAGAGGAACAAGTTTCTTACAGAATATTGGAAAGGTATGGGATTGTTGATTGACTCTAAACATAGAGAAGGATCATGACGGGAGATATAGGAGCCATGGTGATTCTCCCAGTTCCTCATCTTCCTTTTCCTGTTCAACGTCTAGTTTTGATGAAGATGAACGTAGGTATAGAGATAGAGCTTCACTATGGGATCAAGATAAAGATAGAAATCAAACCCAAGGGAAAAATAGAAGACATCAAAATGAGCATTAACAAGATCACCACAATTAGATGAATAGAAATATAGATTCTCACCATGATATGTCTAATGAAGATGAACCCTTTTTGGCTACTAGGGGCTTGATAAAGATTAATGAGGTAGTTTAAATGCCCCAAAGGCATCAAAGGAATAGCCACATTAAATGGCTTGATATGAACAACATTAGTAAATTTAGTGGAGGCTATAATTTGGATCCATAACATCAATTACAAGTATTCCATGATGCCTACACCTTGTAAAATATCAAATGTAAGTGAAAAAAGCTTAAGTTCTTTCCTAGGATACTAATAGATGAAGTTGAAAGTTGGTATAGATTGTTGGAATTGGATTCAATCCACCAGTAGTCCGTGATGTTAGAACTTTTCAATGAAAAATACCAAACCTATGCGAGAGTGTCCAACCTAAGAAAATAATTCCAAGGATGGAAGTAAGAAAAAATAAATCCTTGGATGTGGTTGTAGATAGATACTATTCTCTACTACATGGATGTCCTAGCCATGATTTCTCTCAAAAAGAGAAACTTTTCCACATCATAGATTGGCTTTGTAATCGAACAAGAGAGACCCTTGGGATTTATATCCAAGGTCGATTATACAAACTGAAAGCCCATCAGATACAAAGGCTAATCAAGTAGATGGTAGAAAAAGAAGGAGAGCTATGTAAACGAGAAAATGTAGAGGAATATAACTAGGATCCAACTTTTCAAAAGAAGAGGGTCCATATCTATGATGAGGAAAAAGAGGTAGCTCTTGATGAGGTGATTTCACAACAAACCTTACTAATACAAAGGTCTATCGATGAGCTTGGAGTAAGGATAGATAAGATGTGCAGGTTGATAAATGACAAATTTACAAGTTATGTAAAAAATGTAGAGGAGAGACTAATGCAAAATGAATTAAGTGATCAAGACAAGAAGAGAAAAATAAACTAAGTGATGGGAACAATATCGCATTGTCCCCCATGATATCACGGTGTGCCGCAAAGTCTATAAATAAGAGGCGGCTCTCCCTTGTTTTCCATCCTAGGCTTAGACCGTAGTGAAACTCTAGTAGTTTGATCCCTCTAGAGATAGAATATTTTCCATGTGCCCGTAGTAGGAACTCCAAAGTGAATGGATCTTTATTTGAGTAGACATTGTACCTAAACACAAGTTTGTGTACGGAAATAAAGACAAACTTCTTGGATAAACCTTGCAATGCATGGGATAGGCTAATTAGGACTTTATTTATAGTTATTTATTGTTTATCATTTACATGATTTATTAGGAATTAAAAGTTTCTCAACCCTTCTCTCCTAGTTAAGTGCCTAAGTACGAATGCTTCGAGCACGTGTGTTATGCTTGGTGATTCTAGCAACGATTAGCATTTGGTAACCAAGATTGCATTGGTTTAGGGTGTGAATGGTAAGTGGGAACAGATGCTGACACTAGGTAATTAAGACTTAGTTAGTTAGTTAGAGTTAGTACCGGTCCTTAGAACTTTCTACCATTTATTTTCTATGTTTTGCAAGGCACAGGCATCGGGGAATGCCTATAAATGATTTTACTAACTCTAACTAACTAACTAAAGGAAGTAGAGAGTTGGTACCGGTCCTTAGAACTGAAAACCATCAGGAGATGGAGTACAATGTTAGAACTCTTTAACGATAAGTATCAGACATACTTCAGAGTGTCTAATTTGCATAAGCAGATCCAGGGATGGAAGCAAGGTATTCATGAACCCTTGGATGCTTCCATGGGTCGCTATTCCACATTGTTACATCGTTGCCCAAGCCATGGTTACGCACAATGGGATCAACTCCGTCACATCGTAGATGGGCTAAGGTATGAAACTAGGAGAATCCTTGGGACTTATGCCCAAGGGAGACTATTTGAACTTAGATCCCATAAAATTCATCGCTTGTTGGAACAAGTAGCCAAAGAAGAAGGGGAGCTATGAAAAAAGGAAAGTGAAAAAGAATATAGCCATGATCCCTCTCTTTGAAAGAAGGGAGTGAGATTTTGCGATGAAGAGGATGAGTCACTACTCAAAGAGTTGGTGAACCAAAAAACCTTACTGCTTTAGAAGCCAACAACGGAAGTCGTGGCTAAGGTAGATGAAGAATGGAGCTCCTTAGACAGTAAAATTGAAACTATCCTAAAAATCATAGATGAGTCTAAGGAGGAATGAAGTAGTGATAAGGACAAGAAAAAGCAGAGAGATTCAGGCCCTGCACATAACAAAGGTAAGGGGAAAATAACTATCTTCGATGAGGTTGTGGATTCGGACACAGACAATGACGGTGAATGTAAGATCTACCAATATGACCATCCTAAGGGATGTTGTCTAATCATCTCACATCTACAAGAGTCTGGGGTGTATGCACTCAACCCGAGACTTAATAGATGGTAGACACCCTGAAGGTTACCTTATCCTCAATGTAACCCAAGACAGTTCCACTAACCGTTGATGTACTATCCAAGTGCAACTCCCCCACAACCCATAGGAAAACATCATTAGTGGAAATACCCACAGTCATAGTGGATACCACCATCGAAGCATCAGTACCCTTACCAGCAGCCCGATCTATATGGATACTATGTGCAGTAGCCGATTTCTCCAAGTGACTCCATGGGTCACACAGCTCCCCAACATCACTACCAAGTTTGGGAGTACTTTAGAAGAACTCCTTATCCTCCGAGAGATGATCCATATCTATACCATCCTCCTAATCCATCCTCACCTCTTCCACTAGTAGTTCCCATAACACCTCCTGATCTAACAATGCAAGGGGAACTCCCCACTCAACCACAGCAATGCAACGCTATGAGAGCCGTAAACATTCAACCTACTACTAGTTCTGACAACTGCAAAAAGAGAAGACCTTTCTTCAGAACCAAAAGCCTAGACAAGCTCTCACAACAACAAGCGGTTGAGTCTATGATCACTCCCCCAACACATAGGGCTTCAGGGCTTCCTTCAGTCCAAAATCAGAGCTTAACACATATAGTTATGTTAACACATACCGTAACCGACTCGATCAAGGTAGGCCACCTTCCTAGAAAATCATCTAACCCTGAGAGTCCCTTAATCTTCCTTCAAGTCACCAAGAAGGAACCACATAAAGATCTTCTTGACTCAAGTTCCAGAGTCAACTTAATTTCACGAGAAATATATTAAGCCTGGAACCTGCCCTAACTTAAGTAGAGCAACATTCAACTAGATCTGGCAAACCAGTCCATCACCATTCCCTTGGGATTGGTGGAGGACATCGTTACCACTATGTGTGGTTGGTCCTACCCAGCTGACTTCCTTGTGATAGAAGTTAACAACAACGAAGGGGACTTCCCAATTATAATGGGAAGGGCATGGCTGAGTACAGTAGACACATGCCTAGGAATTTATGATCTTTCCTTGAAAATCTCTAAGGTAAAAATTTATGGAAAGATCAAGAAGAGGAAAGTTCCATGCATCGCATACAGTGATTCATCGGGTGATGACATGGAGGAATGCCCAGCATCTCCTCTATGCAATAGGTGTGCCCTTGAAACTATGAGACAAAGATGCTTGTATGTAGAAACCACAAAACAAGTAGTAGACACCTCGTGGTTGATAGCTAGTTGAAAGAGAAACCAACAAATATGCATGGAACGAACTGAGGAAACAAGTCATGCTCATAACGAAAGCATAGATACCTTGGAATATGAGCTTCGCCAACTTCCACCCCTTAATCTAAGAACACCAATTGGGAGAAGTTGGGCACTTCTAAGAAATTCAAATAGATGCTCATTATTTCAAATCTCTCCCTTGCAATTCAGTTATGGGGGAGATGGTCACCTATGCTAATCATTTGGGGCCCTCAATTCTTTTTGAATTTTTCTTTTACACATTCTTGTTTTCCACGTTTTTGTTTTATAAGTCTTTGTTTTACACATTTTTGTTTTCCACGTTTTTGTTTTACATGTTTTTGTTTTACAATTTCTTTAACTTTTCTTGTTTTTGTTTTACATCATCGTTATACTTTTTCATTTTGTGTGTGTGTGTGTGTGTGTCATCCACGCTGTAAGTTTGTCATTCAATAAGTGTTCTTCATGATGGTATGAACTATTTTCAAGTTGACAGCTAATGTTTGGTTTTTACCTTTAAGTCATGATGTTGATACTAAGGTATGTTTCTTTTGATATGGTAGGCAATGACTTCACTTCATCCATTCATCCACTAGTTTCTATGGTCTCTCTCGGCTTGGAAATGTACAGTCCTTTTCTAATAAGAATTTTAATGAATCAGTGACTGGGCATTTCTCAAACTAAGGAAGGACTCAAGGATTGAAAAGGGTGTGACTTTAAGGGAACTTGATGCATTTGTATTGGCCATTGTCTTGAGTGCTTGGATGTTTTCTTCTTGAGTTTTCTTACCATTTGAATGTTACCCAATTATTGGGAAGCTGAGCAAATAAAAATAACAAAGTCTTTGCATGGTGTGGTTCTCATGCATAAACACATAAAAAAACAACAGAAAAAGGAGAAAATAAAAGAAAAAGAAAAAAAAGAGTGAGAATTCAAAGCACACCCCTTAGACGAAATAATCCATTGGGCTACAAGCACTGGTTATGGAGCTCAAAATAAAAATGTTCCCTCAAACTAAGGCCCTTCTTGCTTTCCATTCTCTCCTCCTTGTTTTGTCAAAATGGTGGTGACTCTTGGGTGAAGGCATTCTTGTTACTTCAAGAGGATGGTTTGGCCAAATGTATTAATGCAAAGTCACTAGAAGTGGTTTGTTTGAGGCTAGACTTGGAATGGGATCTGCTAAGCCACATTAACCATGAACTACACAAGGGGCTGTACACCACCTTATTCTAAGGATTCCCTTCCATTCTCTTCTCTTCATCCTTCTCTCCATTGTTCACCTCATTTCTAGTTATATTATTAGTATATATATTTTGGTTGATGCATTGTTTTTTTTTTTGGTAAATTCTTGTGGTTAAGACTTTAACTCTTATTCCAAATGACATTTCCAAAGCCTACAAACTCTTTGAATATGGGTTTGTCAAGGCATTAAGGGCATGAGCCTACTTTGGGGAGGATCCACTGACATTCCTCTTTTGTGCACGAGTTAAATTCTTTCCCTTAACATTTTTGCAATCCATTTTGTTTTGTTCATTTTCCTCTTGACATCCATTTCATCAATTCTATAGTTGTCTCTTTTTCCTCATCTTTCTTGTTCCTTTTCTTTCTCCATTTTAATGCTACCAAAGGTTCGCGATTAGTCATGGGGGTACAGGGCCTAATTTTTTCGATTTTCTCCTAACCCCTACACCTTCGATAGTCACCAATATTATATCTCCAGATCTGTAACAGCCATATCATAACCAAGCCAACAGACCTTTCACCAAAGCAAGGTATCAACTACATTGAAATTTATTTACCCTTGCTAGTACCTAAAATTGTGTTGTGTCTTCAGATTTCAATCATGCAACAAAGAATTGGATCTGGAAGGAACACTTGGAATGGAGCAGTGCTGAAAGCAGCTATGCAAGGAGCAAGATCGATGACACGCTTATGGATGGACAATGAAAGCTGTAATCTGGGCGTTGGCAGCAGCAACACTTCTTTCTCTCTCTCTTTCTCAGCTGCCATATGAGGCCTGATGTCAATGTAATAAGGTATTCACTCTTGTTGTCATGAACACTAGTTTTGTCTTGTCTTGTAATGATGATCTATTCACATGTCATTCCATTAGTTCCATTTGAGTCAATAATCCCATATCATCCCAATATTTTGTAAGGAACTCGAGGATGAGTTTTTATTCAGTCATGGGGGTATGATCAGATGCGATATTGCATCATCCCCCACGATATCGCGGTGCATCGCAAAGTCTATAAATAAGAGGTGGCTCTCCCTTGCTTCCGATCCTAGGCTTAGACCATAGTGAAACTCTGGTAGTTTGATCCCTCCATAGATAGAATATTTTCCATGTGCCCACAGTAGGAACTCCAAAGTGAACAGATCTTTATTCGAGCAGACATTGTACCTGAACACAAGTTTGTGTACGGAAATAAAAAGAACTTCTTGGATAAACCTTGAAAGTGCATGGAATAGGCTAATTAGCACTTTATTTATTGTTATGTGTATCATTTACATGCTTTATTAGGAATTAAACATTTCTCAACCCTTCTCTCCTAGTTAAGTGCCTTAGTACAACCACTTCGAGCACGTGCGTTACACTATATGATCTCAGCAACGATTAGCATTTAGTAACCAAGGTTGCATTGGTTCAAGGTGTGAACAGTAAGTGGGAATGGATGCTGATGCTAGGTAATTAAGACTTACTTAGTTAGTTAGAGTTAGTAATTAGTCTCTTCAAACCTTCACCTTTCAGCATAAGAGATAAAACTTAAAAAGCTATAAAAATCGTATACCTTGGACTTACTTAACCATACACCATGACAACTACAAGTAAGTCTAGGAAGACAATGAATAATTAACCTTAACTCTTCCATGAGGCATGTAGGCACTTAGTCTACGGAGTTTGATTGGACCACGCATGTTACGATCCTATTCATATGGTTGAGTGTAGGGGTACCTTGCCACTCATCACCAAGAAATATGTAGGAACACTTATTAGAAAAAAGAAAAAAGGACTATAATAGAAGAGGTTATAGACTCAACCATAAAAGAGGATGATGAATGTGACATCTACCAATATGATCATTCAAAGAGCTATTACCCAATCATGTTACATCTACATGAGTATTGGGCTTTTGCTTTGAAATCCCAATTCATACAAAAGCAACTACCTAGGAAATTACCTTATTCATAATGTAATTATAAATAGTTCTATAACAAATTGTACTATCCTAATGGGACTTCTTACCAGCCTCAAAACTACTATCAAATGCAGTGGAAAAACTCATAGTCATAGGGGAGGCCATCATCAAAACAACACTACCCTTACTGCTAGCCAAACTAGTATGGATATTACATTTAATGATCTATTTTCTCGACTAGTTCTACTTCTTCCACCTCAAATCACTGCTACCACTCTTCCAAATATCATTAGCCTGCAACATCTTCTAAAGGATCAAAAACTCACACCTCTTATCCTCTATCATATCCTCAATATTCTCATACTTTCCTTCACCATATGTCACCACTAATAACATAGGTTGGTTTGACACTACAACATTAATGAAAGAATGCCACTTGTGCTATGAAGATACACAAAAATGATAATGCTAGTAGATCTCAACCACAACCTTGGAAATGTCCTTTCTTTAGGAAAGTTTCCTTACATGGGCACAAAACTCATAAACCTACTAGCACATCAAAATGAGCATAAGGCCAATTTGGTGCAACACCCTTCCTCACTGGAATGATGTCTCCTAATCATATGCAAAAGCCAATAGCCACTACCACTCCAACACCAGACATAAATGCTAAACATATCATTGTGTAGAGACAAAAGAATCCATGCATCACTGCTAATAATAATGTGTGTATTCGTGAGCTAAAGGTTTAAAATATTAACAAAACCCCTATACCAACCTAGCATAAAGTTCAAAAACAAGTATGTGAGGAAAAACATGTCTATGTAGTAGCCACTAAACTAAAAGACACCTAGTGGCTTGGAAATAAGAGTGCAAAACCATTTGAAAGATGTATAAAACCAACCAATCCAATTATTAGCTCTTATCTCACCTTTACACTTATTTGTGGGGGAGATGCCCCATCCTGATGCAAGAACTAATAAGTGCTTTTTATTTTTTTTGTTTTAAATTTTTTTATCATTTTTCCATTTCATTCACCATTTTCTAATTATTAATATGTTTTTCATTTCTTGATATTTTTCTTTTCTTTTCTTTATAAACATTTTCTTGAGTAATTTTCCTCATGTTTCTGTTAATAATATTGGCAAGTCATGATGTAGAAGTCAATGCTATGTGTAGGGCTTTTATTCTATGCTATTAAGACAATTGGATAAGTAATTTTGTGAATTAGTGAGACCACCTCATTCATCCCTCCAATTCTCTAAATAAAATGGTCTTTTTCATGAAAGCAATTTGGTTCTTCCTTCATGAAACTAAAAGTAATGAATAATCATTATATGTTGAAGAAAGAGAGAATGATCAAGTGAAAATGACAAAGGGTATGACCTCAAGGGGACTTGTTAGATTCTCTTCTTAATTTCCTTCATGTGTTTTATGAATCCTCGTGGAACATATCATCACTCCTCTATCAACCAATATAAAGGAAGCTATGTCTTTGCATGGTGTGGTATCCATCCAAATTCATAAAAATATAAAATTCAAAAGAAAATAATGGAAATTCAAAGTACACTTCTTAGAAATAATAATGGGCTATAAGCACTAGTTATGGGTCTCAAGAGACATGTTACCCATGCCTAAAGGCTCCCCTCTAACTAAAGTCCTTTCTTCATTCTTCTCTTTCCTTCTCTTTTTGGAGTGATGGTTGTTCTTTGTGGTGGTTGTGGACTCATGATGGTTGGTAGGAAGGAACACATCAATGTGAGATCATTGTTTATGGTATGGACTTGTTCTAAACTTGGATGGATAGGTATTCTAGTCATTTTAATCACATTTGTCACAAGAACCTACTATAGACATGGTAAAGCACCTTACATCCTGATCTCTATAATCTCTTCTCATTCCATTATTCATCTCACTCTTGCATGTGATTATGAGCCCAATGGTTTTGTATCGTATAGTGCAACATCCCAACCATGGTAATTGTGTATTTTTTAGAATAAATACATTATCTACATTTAACTTCTAGGGTGCCCAAAGACATCTATAGAAGTGCTTATGCAAGGCCATTATGGTAGGAGCCTGCTTTGGGAAGGACCCACTTATAAAACTTTTGTTGATCATGGCTTTGAACTAACCTTCACATCTTCCCAAACATTAGTGATGGTTCCTCTAAGTTTATGCATGATTTTGGGATTACTTTTCATCCATTTTATTAATGTTCCTACATTTCTATTTCTATATCCATTAATATTTCTTAGTCATCTTCTAAATTAGATCTTTGATTTCAATTATTCAAAAATGTGTGTACTTCCAGAGTTATGCTCATTACTGATGGGGGCTATGGATGCCTGCTTTGATCTTTATTTTTTGAAAATTTTAAAATTTTTCTAACATCCTATTTTTAAACATCATGGTAACTAATATTAATTCATTAAAATAATGTGAACAACTTGATTATTTTATTTACCTCATAGCCTTGGGCATAGTACACTATCATCACCTTATGCTTAAAAATAAACTAAGGGATGCAAAAAGGGTCAATTATTAAGGAAAATTTACCAAAACTAATGTTGATCCTTTGGTGACTATAGGTGATGCTAAAAGAAATGGCTAAGAAAGAAAGTGTTTTTCCACACAAGAGAATGAAGATAAGAGAGGGAAAACAAAGGATATGCCCATGGAAAAGTCATAGCACATATAGGATTATAGCTTAAGCATCATAGGTTTTCTAGATCCATGGGATGATGAGAAGAAATTTCAATCCATCCTTCAAGAATGATCTACATAACCAAAGAAGCATTGACATAAAAATCTAGTTTGGAAGTTTTCCACTATTAGTGACAATAAGAAGATTGAATTTTAGTGAATTTTTGAAGACCTCTAAAAATTTTGTAATCTTCCATGTCTCTCTAGTCTTTCTCTCACTTTATCATTTTGTATACATCCACTCGAATAAAATTTTGTAATGCGGCACTCAGAGTTGATTAGTAGTTAGAGTCAGTTAATAATTCCATAGTTTCCCAATATTTTGTAAGAACTTGCTCCTCCTTTTGTTCACTCTAGGACAAGTTTTCATTTAGTGGTGGGGGTATGATAAATTATGTTGTTTCTAGGCTAAGATATCAGGTATCTGATATCAAATATTCTATATCAGATACCTAATAACTTAGCCCTAATATTAGAGCACAAGTTTTGATATCAAGTATCTAATATCATAGGATATGTGCCTTCCTATAAATACAACACTTGGGCATACAATTCAGCCCATTCTTTTATCGATAGAGTAGCCAACTCTTGTTATTTTATTCCATAGTCTTAGAAAAAAGTCAATGAGTGCTTGCAATGTGGATCTGAGTCAGTTATATGACATCTAATTTGTTGAATAGCAATAAGATCAACATTGATTTATATTCATTGTAGCACTTTAACTTAGATTAGATTTACTTTCCATCTACTTAGTTAATAACTACATTTCATGCAAGTTAATCAATTGGCTTAATGAGCACTTGGTAATTCTAGTAGTGGATATGTGGGTTTAGGACATGTACGGTAAGCTGGGAATGGACATTCATCACCCGTAGGCTAGTTTGGACTTTACATTTCATTGTTAATTAGATTAAATAATTCATTTCTCTATTATTGTTAGGAGTAATGTAAGTCTAGAACAACATCATTAATCATTTGTCTCACTTTAGACTAAATATCCATAAAAAATCTATCACTAGTCGAAGTGGGAAGATAATGAATTATGATTACTAAGTAACAATCTAGATGTCAAAGTAGTCCCATCCATGGAATTCAATCAAGTTATGCATGAATGCTCATAATTCATATGGCTGGGTGTAGGGGCTACCTTCTGCTCATTAGGTTTATTGATTAAAGGATTAATTGCACTATGGTTAGTATGAATGTATATAGGGTAATCGAGCACATAGTGTCAAATGTTTTCCAATGCATATAGGGTTAGTGTGAATGCATACAAGATAATCTAGTAAGACATCCTAGACTTTGAAGGAGACATCTCTCATGACTATTAACTAGCTGTTACTACAATTTCAACAATCATCTATAGGAAAAGATCGATAAAATAAGGGAATGCTCAACTTCTAAGGCACAAAAGTAAGCACTATCATTATCATCTATCAACATGTAATCATTGGTTATTATCTTCCTATTTATAGCATGCACTTTTTTCTTGAAGTAAGGAATTAGAAAAATTAGTTTCATTCTTTTCTTGTTATTCATTTTCTTTCCTTTTTTGTCTTGAGAGGTTGCATGCACAGATTACACATACTATTGTAAGACCTTAGGTTTAAACCCTTAGGTTTAAAGCTTTTAGGATTTGATGGTCTATTATAAATGAAGCCCTATACAGGTTGTGATGTTCTTAAAATTACATTTGAAATAAATTTTTGAAGGTGTCCAAGGATTCTACCCTTTGAGTATGATGGTATCCAAGTTGTAAAATCACATATTTTTTGTGATGTAATATTTGTGACCTTTTAGAAATGAACTTATTCACTCCCCTATCAATTATTGATCTTCAAGTCTAAGATACTTGGAAGGATAGAGGTAGTGAGAAACAGCATGAGTTGAACCATTGAAAGAAACAATTTTTTGGACATAATATCCAAAGGGATTTGGCTAATTGTAAAGGTACTACTACCTTGGTGGTGGCATTCCCTACAACTATGGGATTTGTTAATATTGTTAATCTTGATACTCCTCCTAAGATTAAGGAGAAGCCTTGGAAAATAGTAGCATTAGTAGAATTCCCTGTAATGATCTTATGGAATAGTAATTACCTAGGCATCTACTTTTTCTCAAACTTGAGATATACAAAATATGCTCTAGATTCTTGAAAATATAAAATAACAGGATAATAATCCTTTGAATGTCCATATTAGCAAATGTCAAATCAATCATTTTCTTCTAAATAGAATTTAGAATCCCTTTTACTATTGCAGCTTTTTCATTGTATTGGTTTTCATCCTTCCATGTTTCTTTCCCATTCTTCTTTCTTCCATCTTGATTCCTTACTCTTGCTTGCATAGTACCTTCCTTCATAATCTTTAAGATGGATGCAAAATTTTCGTCCATTAAGTTCCATATTTTATCAACATATGTTGTGAGCTCTATGATGGATTTTGTAACATCCCATGTTCATAATTCCTAGGTTATATTTATCTCTCTTTTATTGACCTATTTTTTGATTTCCATCATGTCTTTTGGTATGACTTTTGTATTTATTAAGAATTTGATCTCATAACCTTTACATAAATATCTTGATTATGTCTTATATTTTTATAAATCATATAAATTGAGGATTATTTTTATAAATATTCTTGTTTTAATTATTAAATTCAAAAACTTCTAGTATCTTTTTATAAATATGAATTTACTCATATTTTTGAAATCATATTTTGAAATTACTAATTTCTTGATATTTTCTTTATAAGAACATGTTAGGATGATGGTACATGCTATGAATTGGTAAACTAATATTTTTGTAAAATGCTATCTTTTTCTAAAAGCTTAAGCTTTTTCCATTTTCTTTAAAACTAAACTTAAGCATTCTGCTAATTATTGGACTTTTGATGAGCTTTTTTAATTATTATGAAAGTTATGAACTAAGTGTATTATTATGAACTATTATTTCTATATTAGCTTGGAAACCCTAGGATTGTGTATAAAGCTATGATTGTGTGATACTCTTTTACTCTTTACAGTAGTACCTCTCATTGATGATTCCTATTATTGCTTTGGTGCTTCAATAGATTTACTCTTGTGTAGTGTAGTTCCTCCTAACTTATGAAGGTAGAGTAGTAATTTTAAGATTTATTACCTTGTTATGATCTTAATGTGTTATCTATCATCTTTATAATTTTTTATACATACAACTCTTTATGTAGATATAACTCTTATAACATTTAGGTTGTAACCTTAGTAATGTTCTTTGGTTGCTTATTGATTTTCCTTGTGTTTTCTAATGCATCTTTAATGGAATTTCTGACCACAACAACTTATTTTGTGTTTATTACAGCTCATGGTGAAGGCATCATTAGAGACCATGACTAATGCTAAGGTCATGATTCCTAATCACAACTAAATTGTAGGTTGTTGTTTCGCATGTAAATGAAACCAAAGTTGAGGTATACATTTCTAGAGTTTTGGTGTTCACCATGACACATGGTAAAGTCATGGTCTAGATCATAAATTGATGATAGATCATGATTAAGAAAAAATAAGAAATGAAGAGTTCTATGAGTTGTGGCAACATTATGATCTCCAACACAAACTAACTATGAGTTGTAATTAGTTTTCTACCACTAACAATGGGTTGTGGTCAACTTGTAGTGTCGAAATTTTTTTTGTTTTATGTTGTTTTTGCATTCTTTGGACCATTCATGGTCTCTAGTATCTCAATCCATGTAGTTTCTATCATTTTAACCTCTTGATTATGAATTCAATAAGATCAAAAGGTAAGCATTGTGAGGAGTCTAGGTTGGCATCTAAGCACACTCCACTGAAATAAAGATGTTGCACAATTGTTAGTCACCACATTGCTAACACTTACAACTATATCTAAAATCACAAAAAAGAAATTTACAATACTTTAGTTACTACTTAACCTAAAAGGTAAGTTTGACATAATGGTGGGCTTATATTTATAGGCATGGCCTTAACCTACAACATCATATATATGACATTATATCATGAGCTTCAATATCATATCTATGACATCATAGATACGATATAGAATATAATAGATATGAAAGGCTAGGCTTGAAATTAAGAATAGAGTGTAGTGGGAAGTGAATTACAAGGGGGATACATGGTCAAGTTGTTAGTATCTAATGGAGTCTAGTAAGTAATCAGGAAAGTTGGGTCTTGCTCATTCATTAAATGATTAATAGCATCAACACTATTAGTAGTATTAGTGTAATTATTCACATTATCAATGATATCAATTAGGATCATTTGTATGTCATATGCTACTAGAGAAGAAAGGGCAATATGATTGTAGATGTACTCATGCTTGCTAGTATTCATGTAGAGGAAGCTTATATTTGTGAATTATTGATAGAGGGTGAGTTTGGGAATGAGGGATTGTGAGAGCTTTTAAATGTTGGAGAAATCATCATCATGGCTAATATTGTAGGTGTTTCTATGGTAAAAAATAAAAATACTACTATAGTTGATGGTAAAGGCATTGTCATAGTATGTATGTTGTTGGGGTCCTTTTCTAGTGTGAGGCTTTGTAGGGTTGTTACTAGATGAGCCCTAGTTTGTTATGCACAACCTTTTCATTGATTTGGTTTAGAAGGTGTTATTTTTATATGGGTCTGTGGCTATGGAGTATAGTAGCAATTGTAGATTTGTTTCAACAATATTGATTTTCAAGAAACCTTGTTCTTAAGCTAGGATCTTAACAACATCCACATGTTCCAAATTGGCAAGTTGTTAGCACTGGCATGTTGAATGATGTTGTTGATTATATCATGGAAGAAAAGGCGTAGATTTAAGGATGGACCATTAAAGAGGCTTCACAAAATGCAGGTATGAGTATCAATGAGCCAATCCATGTGTTAATAAAACATCAACTTAAAAATAACATGACCTACCATCTTCCAAGAATCCTACATGACATTATAGTAGTAGCCATACTTCTAAATCATAGGCTATTGACTAGCATAAAAGAAACTCCTCATAATCTTGGCATTAGTGGGCATGCCTTTGAATAATGGACTACTTGTAATCAAGAGGTTTGTAACCTAAGTAATGCCAGATGGTGCCACATGCATCATCTAATATGCTACTAAGAATAAATTGTCATCCCAATTATAGATAACTATCATGGCAATGTTGAACATGAAGGTGGAGAAAGTTGTAAAGAAAAGTAGGCTAGTTAGCAAAGTTACGTAGGTTAGGTTACCTAAGTAATATTGACTAGTCACATATTTTGGCAAGGTTTTAGACATAACTTTATGTTAGATTAGCATATCCTTGTAGAATACCACCCAGTAATATCTAAAACATATTTTGGAAAGTCCTAAACATAACGTTATAGGTCAGATATTCATATCCATCAAAGATAAAGCCTAAAGCATGTTTTAATGTAAATTTAAACAAAAAAGAAAGAAAGTTGCTCAATTTTAGACTTTGAATTTTGATAAAAGATTAAGGTTATTATTGAAGTTAACAATGTAAGAAAGCTTGGTAGATTGTTAAAACTAGTGTTTAAATAATGAGCAAATTTGTTGGATCACCATATTTCAAGACTCATGATAAATTGGCAAGTTAAACCAAGTTATAATTAACGTGGAAAAAATGATACCTTAATCTATTGATTTCTTTCTAAAAGAATAAGGTTTATTATAAAAGTGGTGTTGACTCAACTTGGGTCAACCAAATTTCTAATTTTGCTACTACTAATTGATAAATTGTTGATTTATGGTTGAGTTAAAACTTGTACTTAAAACATTTTGAAACATAAAATCCAATTTCAGCCATGGTCAAGGTAATCCTGCCCAACAATTTAGTATTGAATATGGTCAAATGATTTCAAAGAAAGTGTTGATGCATAAATTTTAGTACATTAGCATCAACACCTGGAAAACTAACTTGTTTGAGGAGACTATTGCCTAGGGTGCCTTTCTTATGAGTACGAAACCTGGAAATAGTCTTAGCTGAGGTGACGCGTGAATACACGGAGTCAACCACCCGCAAGGGCACACCAAGGGGACGGGGCAGAGCCATCCTTTTGGGCTTATGCTCTTCCTGTGTCTCTTGCTCTGATCTAATCAAAGATATGAGTCAATTCCTAAGCCCAACTTCTTCCAGTGGTCGGTCTGTTGGTTCCTGCGCATCATCACTCGGGATTAGTCTGTCTTTTCTGGAGTAAGAAATCCAATTCGAGCTAAGCTCAATTTACTTAGCTTGGGTTTACTAACCAGCTCCTTAGATATGGCTTACTTATATGATGCGTGGGAATTTGGTTGTGAGGTCGAATCAAACAATAAACCAAACAAAAAAAAATCAGAGAATTTAAATTGAATATCTTTGCATTTCAAAAAGAATATAATAAGTAACCCAAAACAAAAATTAAAATTTTCCTATTCTTGATGTTGATGCACCTTGGTGTTGTCTTGTCGTCATAAATGCTACTGCAGTTGACACTGCCCGTAGCAGCCTTGAGAGAGAGAGGTCGTACCGCCCGTAGCAGCCTTGAGAGAGAGAGGTCGTACCGATTGTGGGAAGGTGTGGTTGGTACTGTAGTGGAGGGAAAGCAAAAAAATACCGCGTTATTTGCCAAGGATGCCGTTCATTGCCACTAGTGCCCTGACGCTCACACTCCCATGCTCACTACCGTTGCATACACAGCCCCTTCTCACCTATTGCCTATGCTCACTACCGTTGCATACACAGCCCCTTCTCACCTATTGCCTGCTTCAGATTCGACGATTCCGTTGGTTACAAACTACCCTGCTGCTGTTGCAAAAGAGGGTGGGCTGTAGGTGCTGCCCTTTTCGTGCATGTGCGCTATGCTATCTGCGTTGCTGCAAACACACAACAGCAATGGTTGTTGGTCGTCTACCCTCAGTGCATCTCTGACGTGTAGTAGTTTACAGATGCATCTGCCATGAGACGCCTGTCGTGCATGCTCGTCTGCCGCCGTCAGCCACCATTGCGCTGACCACCATCACCTGCGAGAGGTCGCCTATCACCATAATGCATATCTGTGTGCATGTGCGCCGCACCGTCTGCGTTGCTGCAGACTAGCAGCTGCGACTGACTGCCACCTGCCACCTGCTGGTTTGCTGCCGTGGGGACTGGGAAAAGAGAGGAGTCTCTCAGACCCTGCTGTCGTGTGTTGTTGGAGCAGACTACCACCGCGAGCTCTCTTGCCTGTTTCTGCCATTAGCGCTCACTACCACCGCTTCTGCCTTGTTCACGTGCGCTGCTGTCTCAGGTCAAGAGAGAAGGATGCCCGTTGTCTGCCAAAAGAGAAGAAGGAAATCGCTGCCTTCTAGTTTTCTGGCTGCTCCCCACACTGCAAGATCTAATGATTTTATTTTACCGTGTCTGCATGTCGTTTATAGCCACCTGCTGGTGACGTAACTTCCCCACGTCTCCGTGTAACTGCCATTACGCATCACTCCCGCCATTATCAACGTAACCCTTGGCCACTGTTGCCATGATTGCAATCACCTGGGGCATCACATAACTCCCAGCCTCGGTTGTGTAGCTGCCGCCCAAGCAACCGTACCGGTGGCCACCTACATTTTGTTTGTATGTTGTAATTTAGGCCCCCTACCACTAATATTGAAAAGCTATATTAATTTAGATAATCCATTAGAGTATGAAATCAAATGACCAAAGTGCTATATAGATATGAAAACAAATAAATTATTTGTTTTTCCATTAAATAAAAACATAATTTAATATACAACCAATGGCCATACTATACCTTTCAAACATTATGTTACTATGTTCGACAATAACTTTAGAGTATGAACCCTTGGGTAAGGATTATTGAGTGGGAATTTGACCAGCAATACTACTCGTTAATTATTTTCTTATAATGTGCTGTTGAGATTATTACCTTAAAAATTACCAAGAAAAGAAGAAATTATTTACCAATTTCTCCCTCAATCCATATAAATCTATATACAACTTGACAATTATGAGCAAACTAAACAAACCATTCAACAATTTCATCCTTGAATTTATGTGTGTGTATATATATATATATATATATATATACCATTGCTTGAAGTAATGGTAACCTACATGTTTCTGAAGTCATAAACTTGGATTCTAGTTTGAATACAACCACTTAAAAGAGGTTAAGTTTTCATTCAACCACAGACTCTCCCAAGACCTTGGCTTAGCAAGATGAGCATTGAGCCTCTCCTCTGGATATCGTTAATCCTAGTTCTTGTTGATTCATTAATCTTTAAGTCATTTACATGGTTGAAATAATTTTAAAATTGTATGAAAATTGTGAAGTTTGACAATATTTTCTTTTTCTTTTTTCTTTTTTAAATCAAAACTATTAATCATGGCCCCATGCCTAGCATGGCGAAGTTGGTATCAGTAGGAAGTTAATTGAAATCTTCAAAATAAGCCATTTGGACCATGTATGGGAGCTCAAATAGTGGTAAGAAGCCCAAATGCAGTGAACTGATTGTGCCTGTATGGAATTTAAAAATTAATCTAAATTATTACTTTTTTTTTTTGTTATTAGAATCTAGAATCATGGCTACTCAGAATGATAAGAATGGTTAGGGTAATCTTGCCCAACAATTCAATATTGCATATGGTCAAAGATTTCAGAGGAAGTTAATTGGAATATTCAAACTAAGCCACTTGGACCATGTATGGGAGCTCAGATAGTGGTAAGAAGCCCAGATGTAGCCAACAGATTGTGCTAGTATGGAATTTAAAAATTAATTTAAATTATTACTTATTTTGTTTTGTTATTAGAAGCCAGAAAGAATGATAAGAATGATTAAGGTAATCCTGCCCAGCAATTCAGTATTGAATATGGTCAAACATTTCAGAGGAAGTTATTTGGAATATTCAAACTAAGCCATTTGGACCATGTATGGGAGCTTAGATAGTGGTAAGAAGCCTAGACGTAGCCAACCGATTGTGCCTATATGAAATTTAAAAATTAATCTAAATTATTACTTTTTTTAAGTTATTAGAATCCAAAAATTAATGGAATCAGGCTCTTTTAAATGACGATGTCAAGAGGGACACAATGAAGAGGAAAATCAAAGAACAGCGGTATCTTTAGATCCTTCAAGAAACAAATTTGCAGAATAAAAGACATTTTGAATCCTTGAAGAAAAAAAGAAGAAGAAAAAATAGGATGATTCAACTTAGAAAAATATTAGCAGTAAAGTAAATCATATATGAAAGTAGATAGGATTTTTGTTGTGAAAAAGTAAAACTTTATTTCTCTTTCTTGGATTTTTTTATTTAATATTTTTATTTTATCATGCAGTTAAAGGACCATAATACAATCCTTGAACATAGATGGATTTTAGAATTCATCTTAACTTCGAATTTTTAGTTTTAGTTTGTTATTTTCTGATATGATCGATGTGAAATAAATAGAAGAAATAGATAATCGTTGGTTTAATTTACCATTTTTTTTGGAAAAAATCGAGTGAATTTGTATTCTAAAAAAAAAGGCTATACATCTGTACAGCGTAGGCTAGGTCAGCTGGCCCCACACCGACCAAGAACACTAACCCAAACACCCCCATGGGCCTCCCCCACCATGGGCATCCCCGTCGGGAATTAGCCATTCCCGCCCTTGATCGTTAACCAGAGCACATACCTGAATTGGGAATCCCCCTGGAGCCTCCCACTCCCCCCCCCCTTGCTAACATTTGGGGGAATTATGACTAGAATGTTGGTTCTCTTTGACTGTTTGCGGTCTTAGACCTAGCTGTCCTTGGCCGACCTTGAGGCAGTGTTTGTTTTCCTCAATTATCTGGGCAATGCCTGTCATATGGTCCTTAATGACGCCTTCAATCCAAAGCAGTGTCATGATTGGTGACTGTGTAGGGGGTGGTGAGTTGGTGGGGCATTGCCCCTTTGTGTTGCCGGTGGTACAATCTTTTGTCGCCGGCGCCTCACCCTCCAAAATCTATCTCAGCCCGTCCCGCTTGCAGTGAGTGTTAAGGGGGGGGGGGGGGGGGGNTTCCAGCCGTAGTATCCTACGCACCGTACACACACCTCTTCCTCTTGTGTTGTTGCCTCAACTCTGGACTGGACGTTGGTTGCAGTGGCAAGATAGGGGTTCCGGCCAACCACAGGGCCCATATCACCCTTGGGTGTCTGCCTAGATGCCGCTGCTGCAGAGACTCCCAGAAGAACATCAGGAGGTTGATGGGAGTCTCAACATGCATGCACTGGAGGAACCTAAAGTGCACCCCGTTCATTTTGTGGTGCGAGCTTGACTGTATGAAACATTGCTCCACCAACTCTGCCATAGCCCACCAGTCAGGCGACAGGGCTATCCCACTGATATGCCCTCTAGCCATCTTGGGGATGGGGCCCTGGAAGAATTCTGCAGCCACCACGTGTGAACCCACAACCGGGGGGATATGGACACCATTGATGGGTGCCCTAATCGTGGCTGCCACCGTGTCGACTTTGATCAAAATATGGTGCCCCCGGAACATAGTAACCTCACGGTCCCAATTTGTGCAGAAGGATTGGGTGTCCATCTTTGGGTCAGCCACAATTCGTGGTAGAACGTGTGTCCACCTCATGCATAAGACCTAGTGCCAAAGATCTGGTTGATTTTGGAGGGTGGTAATGGGTGGCTCAAGGTGAATGTGCGAATCCATTGCTATGGTAATTTCTTGCTAGAGTTTACGGAACCTGCCGATCAGCATGGCCATAGGAGGGAGGGCCATCTCTTTAAAGACACGATTGTTCCTAGCCTGCCAGAGGATCCATAGCGCCGCCAACGTCGGCGAATTACCAGAGAACTCGAGCGAAGGAAGGCCAACCATTCCCTAGAATTACGTGACCACATGGCACTCATGCACGAAGTGTTGCAACATTTCCATGTGTTGATTGTACAAAGGGAAATTGTTGCTGATTGGTAGGCCACATGTCTGCAAGAGTGCCTGAACGAGGAAAGTGTGGTGAAGAATCAGCCACCCGAATGTTTTGATTTTCTCCTGCAATATGCCCTTCCACAGCCGTAGCCACCATGGATCGGTCATGAATTGTCATTGAAGGAGCTGCCAAGGGTGTAGAGTGACCTCATTCTCATTGTCTAGTGACCTAACATGTGCACATAGCTGTCACCACACTTGAGAATCGGAGTTGGCAGCCGCCAAGGGATGATATTTCTATCGCAGGATTTGCACCCATAAGGAGGGGTCATCGAGTGTAACAGAGAGCCGACGTAAAAGCCTTTGCCTTCCCAAGGCTGCTTCAATCGTGAAAGGCAATATGCCCACCCCCCCAGTGGGGCGAGAACATGTAGTTTTGTCCCATGCCACGAGGTGCATCTTTTTTCCTCCCTTGCCTCCCGACCACACGAAGTCCCAAAGAATCATATCGATTTTTCTGGCGACTCCGAAGGGCAGGGTGGTCATCGAGGCAGCGAACCTTGCCATGGCCCCCAACACCGTAGATGCCAACACGATTTTCCCTTTTTGGGACAGGAAGCTATTCGTCCAGTGTGTCGTGCGTTTTTGGATTTTCATAATGAGGACTTGCGAGGTTTGCTGTTTGTGCCAGTTGTGGATGGGGATGCCTAGGTACTTGTCTTCTGCCTCCCTAGGTAGAATCCCCAGGATCTAAATGACCTTGCTGTGCACTGATGGATGGGTGTGTGTGAAGTATAATGCAGATTTCCCTGGGTTGGGTGCCAGTCCAACTTTGTGCTACAGTCTATTTAATGCCCTCATTAACGCCCTAGCCTATAGCACGGTGGCCCTAGTAAAGATCATTGTGTCATCTGTGTAATGGGTGGTTAAACATGGGATGTCGTGCATGTTCAGCCCCTGGACCCCTTCTTCGACATAGTAGGTTTGCAGGAGGTCCATCATCATCAGGAACAGGATCGGTGAGAGAGGGTCGCCTTGTTGAAGCCCGCGGCTGGTCCCATGGAGGCCCCAGAGATGTCCATCTATATCCAGTGAATATTACCCACCTCGTTGAATCTGCAAGCATGGCTCCACGAATGATTTATTGAAGCCTTTTGCTTGCAACACCTTCCTCAGGGTAGCCCAGCTCATGGAATCGTAGGCCTTCATAATGTCTTACTTCATATAGAGTCTTCGTAATTTAGTAGCCCAAAGGGAGTGTTGAATTTCTTGTAGGAGTAGGACCTAGTCTTGAAGATGATAGCCTTTCATAAATGCAGCCTAATTTTTCCCCACGAGTCGTAGCATGAGGGGCCACAGCCTGGCAACCATCATGCGTGAAAATAGTCTTAGGAGTGAGTTGCAGACTCCAATGGGTTGGAAATGCTTAGGGGATATGGGATTCTCTGTCTTTGGTAGCATGACCATGCTGGAGCAATTGATTTCTTTGTGTACTTGTCTCCATGTCAGCATGCAATTAAAAGCATCTAGCAGGTTTGCCCCCAGCATGTCCTCGAAATCACAGAAGAATTCGATGGGCCACCCATCTAGCCCTGAGGCCTTATCTGTCAGCATGTCGTGCAGCGTGGTTCGGAGCTCCTGTTGTGAGAAAGGTTGCAGGAACCTTAGGTTGTCTTCTAGGTTCAGGACTTTTTGCATCGGCATGGAGATGGGGTCCGTGGGATGCCATTCCCAAACTTGTTGCTAGTATTGCAGTAGTCTGTTTTCACCAAAATGGGGGTGTGGCTGTTCTCCATGTGTGAGGCCATGCATCATTCGTTGGCGGGTTCCGCGGTGTGCCTTTGCCGCAGGGAAAAAGAATTTCGTGTGCTGGTCCCTGGCCTGCAACCACTGCACGCAGGCCCATTGGCGCCAATATTCTTCCTCTTTGCATTGCAGGAGTTGCAACTCGGCTACGAGGGTGAGTTCCTTGTGTGTGCAATCAACCCCTTGTTCTTGTTGAGTTTGAATTTCCTGCAATTTGGCCTGAATTTGGACTCAGTAGCCTTTGAAACTGTATTTTTCCGCGGTACCGAGGTTTTTAATTTGGCGTTTGAGGGCCTTTAACCCATTTTTAAGGAAATCGCGTGGTTTTATCAAGGTTGTGTACCCCTGCCAGATGGAATGCACCAGCTCACGTAGCCATAGCTTGCATAGCCAGGTGTGCTCAAACCTGAATGGGCGTGGGGCCTGAGACACGTCCTTCTCTAGCTAGCACAGGATGGGTCAGTGATTCGAGGCCATCCGAGCGCCTCCGTATGTGTGGATTTCCCAGTCGGCCAAAAGCATCTTACTGACCCACACCCGGTCAATCTGGGATTGCACACAAGCAGTGCCTTGCCTACGATTGCTCCAAGTATACTTGCACCTAGTGATCTCCATGTCGGTGAGGCCAGTGCACTGCAGTAGCGTGAGACATTCTTATGCCCCTGGGGGCTCCGCCATACTATCCCCGATCTTCTCCCAACTGTAGAGCCTTTAGTTGAAGTCTCCGATCAGCAGCTAGCAGGCGTTGTAGGGGACGAGCCCCACAACCCAGGATAGCTCTTGGAGGCAATCCTTCCACCCTTGGGCACCGTAGATGTTGGTGACCCAGACGTCCAGCCCCGATAGGTGCACCGTGATGCACCAATCAGATGTTTCCCGAACATAGGAGTCCACCTTGGTGAGGATCGCAAGGCCTCCCATGTGTCCTCGGCTGGGTGCCATGTGACTGTTCTAGCCTGGCCACAATATCGCACCCCTCATCACGCATCATACATTTTAGGGTATGTCATTTATATGGGGTACCCTGGCCCTTGCAATTCCATGAGAGTACCTTCATGGGGACATTGACACATGTCGGTTGTAAACCTTCCAGAGTGTGGGCTGCACTCCCAAATCGACAAATAGTTACGTGGCCTTGTGTCGGGTGGTGTTGTTGTCCGACCATCCAACCTTGGACGCTGGTTGGGATACCGCCATCCCCTTTTCCTGTAGTATCCCTTGCCCCCCGGATGGGGTTTTGGGACGTGCCGAACCCCGGTTGGTGTTAATCTAGTCAGTTACCGGTAGTGGAGATATCCCCCTGGGAAGGACCCTTCCTCCCCCCCCCCCCCCCCCCCCCCCCCCCCCTGAAGTGGGGGTGCAAGGCGAACCGTAATGGCCATGCGTTGTCTCGGTCCTTGTCTGGGTGCTCACCTTTTGGGCGCCCGTAGGGGCCAAAGCACCTGCCCCCGTCAACGCATTGTAGTAGGCCTTACTCGCCTTACTTGGCGTGTCTTCCTGGCTGGCCCCCAACAGCGCTTCCCCTTACGTGTCCTCATTTGATCCTTCTTGCGACTCTCCGGGACCATGAAGTGGCCGACCGTCTACCCTGCCCTTACCCTGAGCCCCACCAGTAGGTGGGGGTCGCTCCCGACGAAGAGGACCCCCCCCCCNCACCAGTGGGCACCTGTGATTTCCAGTTGGCCACTCGGCCTTTTTTCCCAATGAGATACCAACCATCCTCCAACTCTTGGAGCGATTGTAGGAACTCTGTCGACCAGTATTCTAAGGGAAGGTCATGTAGCCTCATCCATACTAGTGCCCATTCAAACAGTGTCTGATCCAGGTGTGCCCTCGGGCGCCAGGGTGCCAGCGCCATTCTGTGTGCCCCATAAAACCAAGGTCCACCCACCAGAATGCTCCCGTTCCTCCAACAAGGCGAAACAGAACAAGCGGCGGTCATCCGCCGGGCATTTGACCATCACCGTGTCCAACCCCCATACAGCCTGGGTCCAGCGCCGAATCAGATCCATGGCCGGGTGCCTTACTTTAATCCGTAGTGCTGTCCCCTCCCTGGAGTACTCGCCGAAGTCTCTGGCCCCTGCCTCTCATCCGATGCTGTCAGCCGGGTTACATTGTGCATCTCATTTGCCGCGTCCGCCGGTTCGGCCGTCACTCCTTGAACCTCCGTGCTGGCCTCCACTCCTTGAACGCTCATCATGAATTTCTTCCTATAGCTAACATGACACTGCTGAATGAATTTTACCATTTTTAAAAGTAATACTATTTGTTAATTATCACTTAAAAATATTAGAAACTGTTATGTGACCCGATAAATGCATACAGCTCATCTCGTTTACTTTTCATAGTGCTTGGATTTACTTTAACAGTGTATTTTTTAGGATATGCACTGTTGCAGGAAACTTTGAAAATAATCTGTCGGAGCTTGGAACAATGGACCAATTTATTCAAATGATTAGCTAATGTGCATGGAGCGTTATGCATTTACAGAAAATAATGTGGTGGAGGCAAAATAGAGGCAGAAACGGTCCTCTATTTATTGCACATTTGAAACTACGTAACCTTATCTAAAAGATTTAGCACTGTAAGTTTTCTTCCTGGACATCAGGTAGTTGTTGTATCAATGTCGGCAGCCAAAAATAGCAACTTGGCAAGGATGGCAAGGATGGCGCTGCGAAAATTGTACATAAAGAATTATAACATTTCTAAACTGCATTATTATCCTCCCATTGCATTTGTGATCTAGGAATGCTTGGCAGCAAAAATTATTCTTGGAGCATTGCGCTGAGATTTGGAGAATCGTTGAGCGGAAGCGTTACCATTGTGCTGATATTCAGAGAATCGTTGAGCGAAGGCGTTATTTTACGGTTCATGACTGCCTTGGATTTCCGCTTGCCTTTTTGTTTTCTGGGTTTTACTCATGTTATTTTTTTTCTTTTTTAATCTGTAATCTGTTCAATGCTTTGATTTGAATTGGAATCGAGAATTTTTTATGCTCTAGTTAATTATTGTGATCCCATAATTGCCATGTTAGGGTGTTTATTTTGTTTTTGAGCAGCATTGATGGGACGGTTTGGTCATTTATTCAGTGGAGGATGAAGAGACCTTATTATTCATGTTTTTAAGCCCTGGGTGTCTGATACGTAAAATATATATACACACCTGCATTTGCAGAATGTGAAGCTCGGGAAAAGTTGAAAGAATAATTGTCGGTTTCTCTGCGTTTCTTGCATCTTTGTTTGGGTCTGAATTATAGAGTTGTGGAAGACAATTTCATGACTACATAGAATCACCTATTCACCTTTAATTCATTTGCGTTGCAAGAGTTGTTGGTTGCAGACAGTGTCCTATTACCTGAAGGAAATACAGTTAGTGCACAGTATTCTTTTGATTAGCTATACTGTTTTCTTGCCTGTTTATTTGTTTGTTTTGTGTGTCCTTTTTTTCCCCCAATGGCATTCCTAAGCCTCAACAACTGCAACAAGCACTGTGACACTTGTTTACACTTAAGCACAAAATCTGGTTATTGTGCTTCCCAGTTCAACAATGGATTCAACACTACAGAACTGTGACACTCTCGTTTACACTTAAAGCACAAAATCTGGTTATTGTGCTTCCCAGTTCAAAAATGGATTCAACACTATAGACAGTTTCCGCTCCACTGCGGATGCAGATAGCTTATACACTGCGGATGCATTTTGCCCACCTGGGTTTGGTTGTTCATGATTATCCTCCTCCTGCTTCTCTTCCTCTTTTGAGGGAACATGACCAGATACCTTAATGATGGCATTGACAGCACCTGCTTCCATGGAAATTCTGCTCTTCCTGGTTTGAGGGAACTTGACATGATGACATTCACAAGGGCTACTTCCATGGAAACTCTGACACCTCAACTTCTGTGGATTGCACTCTGTTCATCTTCTCCTTCTTCTTCTACAGTTTCAGCGTTGGCCACCCAGACTATGTATGGGAGCTCAAATAGTACCAAAAAGCCCAGACTCAGCCACATGGTTGTGCCTCTATGGCAAGATAGGATTAGCCCCTCCTCCATTTCAGTTTAAGAGGTTCAACCCACAACAATGCCTGCATCTCTCAGCCTTGGAGCTGGTGGCCTCAATTTTAGCATTATGAATCGTTCTCAGGCTTCTATAGTTTCAAAGGTTAAGTTTATATTCATGAATATTCTCATATTCATTGTAATACGTTTAGTTAGTATTATGAAGCTTGCCATTGATGTGAATCCTAGATGAGGATTATAAACTAGGTTCAATTTTACCAAAGGTTTTTTGTTTGATAACTTTGATTTACAGAACTACCTTTATTTCAGATTCATAATGGTTGTTGACCCTTCACGTTGCATTTTAAACTTTTTTTAAAAAAGAAATTTAGATCACATCTACTATTAAGAATGTGCGGTGCTTCTTCTTCCATTAAAGATTTTGCCATGCATGACTTTTCAGAACCATATGCCACCACCGTTACTATAACTTCCAATTGTTTACCGTTTTCTATAAGGTAAACATTTCCCAGCCCACATGGTTTTATACAGAATTGTGTACTTACACTTTGACATTGTGGCTACCCAACCACTTCACGAATGAGTGACCATCGAGTCATCCATGACCTTGACAAATATTTTCAGTAGATCGTAGTTCAAAATTTCCCGCTACCTTCTTCTTGGATGATTCTCAACTGTATATTCTCACGTAAGGTTCTTCTGACTCCTTTTCCATGCAAGGGACCTCAACTCAACAACTTGCAAAAGTAAGAAATGAAATTTTGATGGATTATGAAACATAGGAATTATTCTCTCTCCTTCTGAGAACTCCAATTAAGTCTCTGTCTTTGATGCAGATAAGGTCCAGTACTCTGCCAACGAAAATGGCAACTGCATATAGCAACATAGCCCTTACTGCTGAAACTTTTGGATTCTAACGACAGCACCCACAATTCTTAAAATCTGAGACAACCCACGTCAACAAATGGATGCATCCAATTGCCTGCCTATACAGTCCAGAAAACGTGGGAGAAACAACTTTTCTACAACACCTGCAAGAAAATGCTCAGGATGTCGCACCACCATCACTTCCTTATGGAGAAATGGTCCAAACGGAGTAAAGGTATGTATGTGCATGTGTATAAATTATTCTACAAAAGCTTTTCTCATAATGATTTCTTACCTTTTTAGTAACTCTTTGTGTTGGATTTGTTGCTTGTTGTAGTCTCTTTGCAATACTTGAGGAATAAGGTACATAAAAGAAGAGCGACATGCATGTTCTACAATAGGCGGTGGTGGCCGCGGCCTCTACTAAGGCATCTTGTGTACGAATGGGTAAGCATTATTCAAAGTACAGTTACTGCATGGAGTTCATCATATTGATGGAAATCCATCTGACTGTCCTTTAAATAAAGTTAAAATTCCTTATCGAATGTCTTGGCTGGTATACATTTTGGAAACGTCATGGGAATTCGATGAAAATTCATCTTGAATAAGAATTGCTCATTTTTATTTTATATGTTTAAACATGATTGTTGATGTACACTAGCATAGCCTCTAGCATCAAATTTACATTACCATATTCTCAAGTGAGTTTCTTGTTTAATAAAGAAATGTATGCTAAAATGTAACAATGGTATGAGGAAAATGATGCACACATATATCTTGAATTTAAGAATATTTCAATGGAATTTTTTGTTATTGTATAGATGACTTTATTAATTTATTAAATTAATATATGAAGTTTCTACTATTAGAAAAATTATAATAACATATAGAATAATTTTCTATGATATTAGCTCTACATAATGAATTGTCACTTAGTTCTAACTTCTTTGATACTATTATGGATAAATTAAGGGTGAAAATCATTGGTGTATTTTATTTTACAATTATATTATTATTAAGTGGACACATTTGAAGCAAATAATCCTTCTAAAATAAAAAAGTGAAATAAGCCCTAGAATTAAGGATTTTAAAATTAGTAGAAGTAAAATATAATACTTTGAATGTAATCAATAGTGATGAAATTAAAATAATAATTTGAGGCCAAATGGTCCTTTGTTGCAAATAGTTTTGTTATGTATGATCAATCCCTCATAAGAAATCAACTCTCTTTACATTATGAAATTGATAAGGACATAAGAAATACAATGGAGGCATGAATTTTAAGCTTTAATTAAGGTAGAAGTTTCACAATGTAGAGAGAACAATGGTGTTTTACGCGATACAAAATTACAATAAAACTTTTAAAAAGTAGTATCAACAATAAAAATCAATGATGTTCCAAAATGGGAGAGAAAGACTTGGTACATATAATGAATATATGAAATATAAACAATGAAGTGTTAGCTTAGTGGTAAGTGTCATGGCCTAATAACCCCACATCATAGGTTTGATTCCACTAAGCATCATTGAGTTATAAATTTAACACAAAATAAAATAAAATTGTAAAAGGAATTTCAAAACTTGTCAAATAGATCCAAGGACTCTTACTGGATGTAAATAAAAATTTTTAGTGTTAGTTTTCAAAGAGCTTGCCAATCATGTTTCCAAAGAAACCTATAAGAGGAAGATCAAAAAGAATATGGAAAGAAATTGTTAAAGTAGATATAATAAAATTACATATAGATCAAGTTTAGCTCTTCATAGAAAATCAATTGTGAAAGATAATTCATATAGCTAATGTCATATTAGGGTAAGGATAAGATACTTATAATGCTCTAATGCTTACCAATAAATTAATTGCTTAAGACTTTAATGATCTTAGAGCATTTATCACATAGAAGAACATGGCTATGAATGACATTTATGAGTAAGAAATGTTATATCCATAATAGCATATTTGCATAAGTTTTTAGCTTGGATTGTAGCATTCAACATAGATTGAGATTCTTTGCACATATAGATGATGATACTTAACAACTATTATTTCCTTATTCTTGTGATTATTAAAAGAGATGCTAGGGACATCAATCCTACTATTGTACATAACTAGTTAGTTCATCATGTGAGGATAAATATGCTAAAGCATAAGATATCACAAATGTTATGAATATTTGTTTCAAGATTAGGGGATACTTCAAAGATCAAGGATGGGACTAGAAATATTTTGATTCTTTATAGATGTTGAACTACCATGGAAAATAAAGAAAATGAGTGTTTTCTATTATAGGTGGATGTTGAAAAGACCCAACCTTTCATTTCAATAAAAAATTAAAGATAAAACATAACATAGGAAAGGTTAAATAATAGGAGGAAGGAATCCCTATGAGTGTTGAGCTTCATGAACAAAGTAGATCATTATTTAGCCATCCCATTATTTGGAAGGAATATAAGTTGGATTTGCATATCATTTGGATATCGTACGAGTCCCTAATATTAGGGTAGCATAGATTGTATTTTCCCCAATGATCCATTCACTTACATGGATTGCTAATTTTGAATTACAAAACTTGATTCATCATTGTACTAAACTACACAACCTAATGGAGTTTGGTTAAAGTGGTGGAAATTGAGTTACGACTCAATTGTAGAACATAATGTAGTAATTATGCTAATTGTAGTAATTGTAGTTTACTTAGGATTGTGAAAATTAGCCTAATCATGAGTATCAATAAGTAATAAACAAATATTTCCTTACCAAGGAGGACTTATCTCCACAAATAGCACAATGTATATTCAAATGCAAAGTCTTTTTTAGTGATGATTTACCATTATTGGCTATAGGGATGAACATTTTTGAATATGAGGTTTTTCGAAATTTAATAGGTTACTATGTTTGAATATAATATTTCTTTCAAATATTTTTCTTTAAGAATTTTAAGATAAGATCAAGGTTTTAATTTTTTTCACCATCGTAAAGTTCCTATTTTTGGATATTCTAATTTCTTTTCTTGGAATATTTGTTACTAAGTAATTCCTTTAAAATATTTTTTTGCAAGTCATCAATTTCCAAATTATATTTTTTATTTTTAAAACATATTCTTCCAATCCAAGATTATGAAAGGATTTCTTGAGACCATTTGCCAAGGTATCTTTCATCCCTCTTCACCTCATTAGTGAATAGCACAAATGAAAAAAGAATGATCACAAAAGCATCTCAAGGGCATCAATATTTTTAGATACCTTAAAATAGTAGGAATCACAAGGCATTTTGAACACCTCAAAAGCTTCAATATTTGAATGTTTTCTAAGACATCAAAAGCCTCCTAAGCTTTCTAAGTTTATTGAAATCCAATGTTTAGATGCCTGATAGAGGAAAATATTGGTTTTTTTAAATTTCATTTTCTTTTATCCCTTTTTTTACTTTCAATCTCTTTTTTTTTGGATAATTGTAGATGACCTGGCATGCTAATGAGGAGGGAAGTAGTTAAACATAATCAATGATGAAGAGGGAAGTAGTTAATTCTAAGTTTTATTTCCTTTTATGTACCCCTCGGGTGGTTCCACCTTTCTAGGAAATGACCTAGGGATAACTAAATAAAATAGTTATACAATTGATGTATAAATTTAGTTTGGGGATAGAGTAAAGAAAATATTTTTAATTGTTTTGATTTATCCTTTTCATTTTCTTGTGATGACTAAAGAGCTCTATGAAGAAGTGAATACTAATGTTGTAATGCATGTTGGATGTGTTGTTTTTGCAAAGCTAGATAGTTCAACAGTCACTTTCTCTTGGAAAAGGTAAGTACTTTCATATATGCTTGTCATCTAGAAATAGATGATGATTTGATTTAACTTAGGGATAGGATTTTAAATGATTAAGGCTTAGAAATAAGTTTTATTTCTCTTCTTCATTGCCCATACACCATTTAGTTTAAATCATTTGTCACCTACTAACTCAAAAAATTTGTGCTCAAGAAGGATAGATAAAAAGAGATGATACACCATATGTATATCTTTGAACATTTTCTTTTTGATGATATATTATAATGATTAGGAAAAATTAGGCAATAAAATGCTTTTACTACTTCAACACTAATTCCAAATTCCATTTATTCAATTGTGCTATTTTTAGCCTATCATTTTTGGTGTCATTCTTGGGGAAAAATACTATTCAAAAAATATTGGATGGCACCTAAGCCAAGGGTATTTAGAAGAGATAGAATGGAAGGTGGAGAGATGAATTTGGAAGGTTCAGTAAAGAAACTAAGGCTCACCCCATCTTGGATACATTTGAAGGATCAATTATTCAATTAAGTGTAAGGAAGGATAATTTAAGAGAAGATATCAAAACTTTCATCCTCCAAACTAGTAGACTAAGTAGAGAGGCCATAAAAAGAGAATTTTATCAAAAGGAGATTAACTTAGATGAGGTAGGGACCTCATTCAAGATAACCTCTGGAAACATAATCTATGTGGATTATGGTAACTCATTACCATTATGCCTAGATTATTATGTGAATTTTGACAATCATCCAATTGATAGTAGTATGTTGGAAGAATCGCCCAATAGTAATCCCTATATTAATTTGACCACCATTCCTATATTTGAAGGGTCATGAAATGAAGATTCCATGTTTTACCTTAGCTTGTTTGATTCATTTTTCCGTGAAAATGACATAGACACTGAACTAGAGTATCTGAGGTACTTCCCTAGTTCACTAAACAAGAACATTACCTTATGGTTCCATAGAATCTTAAAAAACACTGTAAAAACCTAGGAACAGTTGAGGAACCTTTTACTTGAGAGAAACTAACCCTTAGGAACCTATGAGAAACATAGAGATGAAATTCAAGAAATGAAGCAAAACAGGGATGAAACTTTTACTAAGTACATAGACAAATAGTAGATGGCCCTAGGAAGATGCCCTAACTATAATATTCCGTTAAGAAAAAGGCTCAGGATCTTGGTAAGGGAGATTACTTCATCAGTAGCCAAGGAATTGGACATTGTAGCCAAAGATGACATCTCAATGCTTAGGCCTATGGAAATCCAGTGAATACTAGACAAATTTTATCATATGAGTTAGGGGTGGAACACCAAAGATGAATGAAAAATCAATAGGAAAAAGAAAATAAGTGATGACCAAGCTAAAACTTTAGAGTTTAGGAAATTTAGTAGTAAGCATGTGTAGATGATGGAAGAATTGTTAAAAGATGTATCTGAACATCTTATAGATCATACACAAGCTAAGAAACTAGTCAATCATGCCTAGGAATAAAAAGGGTCAAATCAGGGTAATCATTGTAATTGTGATCATACTGATGGAGATTGTCCCTGAGAGTTCTACACATGGTTGGACATCAACAAAGTTGACCTTTCAGACAAAACAAGGGTTAAATAGCCATACAAAGCCCAAGCTCAGAGTTGGAAGAAGAAGGGGAATTACCAACCATTAAAGAATTACTTGAAAAATCTTCAAGTTTCTAAATGATAATTTTCCACTAATTGGAAAAAAGAAAATGAAGCCAAGGAAATATCAGGTAAACATGAACATATAGAGTGCAAGTGGTTGAGTTGCATAACAAAAAATCAAAGGAAATTGCCACCTCATAATGAGCCCACCATGAACAAAAAATCATTGAACTTAATAGTAATAGAATGCAACTTATCATATACATTGTATAACATCTCTTGCTTCTAGTATGAACCACCTTTTCACTCAAACCTCAAGCAAACTAAGAAGGAACCTAATAATACCAGAGTAAAACCAATTGCAATTGAGTCTATGTAAACAGATAAAGTATCATGGGTGATAACTAAAATTATCAATGGAGAATATCACCAAAAGTATGATGATCTAGGAGTACCCATTATAGAACTAACCATTAATTGAAAATTTAAAGGGTTGATTAATCTTGGAGCCAATGTAAGTATTATCATAACAAAGGGACATGAAAAATTAGAAAAACCACCATTGTCACCCTACAACAATAAGTTCATTATGGCTGATAAATATGTGATGAAACTAGAAGTAATCAAAGGGAATATACTAATAACTATACAATGATTCAAGTACTTGAGAATTATCTTAGGTTATAATATTTTAAGGAGAGGGATCCAAATAGACCCCACCAAGGTTAAAGTAATAGAAGAGATCTTTAGGCCAGCTAAACTCAAGAACCTAAAATATATCCTGGAACATGTAGGGTATTACATAAGGTTTATTACTAACTTCAACAAGATGGCTTCTCCACTAAAATGACTTCTATAAAAAGAAATTAAGGTCAAATAGACTGAGAAATGTGACTAAACTTTTCACACATTGAAAAATTTCTTGTTGAAAGCACCAATTCTACAAGGGTCTTTTTAGTAGAACTCATTTAATATTATGAAGAATGCATGTAACCACTCTATGGGAATAATATTAGGGTAGAAAGATGAAATAGTAGGTCATATGTAATTGGTTACACTAGCAAATTATTTAATAAGGTCAAAAGTAACTACATAGTAATGAAGAAAAACCTACTAGCTATAATCTAAGCATTAGAAAAATTTAGAGACTATGTATTAAGATACAAAACTTACATTCATACCAATCACAGTGCCTGAAGATTCCTCATGAATAAAAAGGAGGTAAATTTAAGGATCATTAGGTGGATACTATTATTGCAAGAGCATGACATCAAAATAGTAGACAAAAAGGAGATTGAGAATGTGGTAGTAGACCATTTCCCTAGGCTAGAGTTCAATGGAAGCTCAAATGCACTCCCTATTAGGAAAGAGTTTCTAGATGAAAACCCTTTCAAATCCATAATTCAACCATGGTATTACCAAATTCAAAAGTTCTTAGACAAAAAATAATCCTTAATGACCTTTCATACAAGCAAAAGTGTTAATTCTTAAGAACTACCTAGAGTTATCTAGCACATGAGGATATGATTTTCAAACATTATAGGGACAACATACTTAGAAGATGTGTTCCTAAATCTTAGCAACTAGACATAATCATAGTCATACATGAGAAAGATGGGGGAGGCCACTATGGAGGAAAAAGAACAACAATAAAAATTTTACACACGTGCTATATTTGGCCAAGCTTTTTTTTTTTGGATTGTCATACCAATGTTAAACAATGTGAATTTTGTCAAAGAGATGAAGGACTAACTAGGTATTATGAAATGCCTAGGCATTGGATACAAGTCATAAAAACCATTTAACTTTAGGGTATCAATTTCATTAGACCAATCAAGCATAGAAGTTTAGGTAAGGAGTATATCAGAGTATTAGTTGATTATTTGATGAAGTGGATAGAGGCTAAAGTAGTCACTAACTATTTTTTCTAAAAAAACTAAAAAATTCCTTTTGAAAAATATCATTCATAGGCATGAGACCCCTAGAGTCTTAATTTTAGATCAAAGGACTTAGTTTACAAGACAATAATTTCAGTCATTACCTAACAAGTTTTGGATTAAGCACAAAATGGGAACAACATCTAACCTAGAAACCAATGGAAAAATAGAAATGTCTAACAAGAAAATCAATAAGATCCTTACAAAATTAATTAACATACAAAAAATGACTAGGCTAAAAAACTAACAAAAGCTATATGGTCTCGTAGGATCACTTGGTCACACACCATGGGTACACATCATATGAATTATTCTATGGAAAGATTCCTATCTTGTCATTTGAGTTTAAAATTAAAACACTCAAAAAAACATAAAAACTATAGATTGACTCTGAGAAAGGGCTTACACGATGGTTAGAAAACATGAATGAATTAGAGGAACTAAGGAAACATGTCTTACTCAAGAAGGAATGAGAACAAGAAAAATTGAAAATAAATCATGAAAAAAAGATCAGAAAGTTAGTTTTTTAATAGGAGACAAGGTTCTCTTTTTCGAATGAAAGTATCAATGGTACAAAAAAAGTTCACCTAGAAATGGGAGACCTCCCAAAAGTTATGAGTTATGACAAAGATATGCATAAGTAGAAATAGCAGGATAAATTATAATGTTAACAAGGTAAAATTTTACTAGATTGTTAAGAGATGAAAAAATCACTAGAAAATGATCTATTAAATAAAATAGTAATCGCAGTTATGAGGATCAACTGACTTGAGTTTGAGAATTGCTAAGGGTATCATTTGTAGCTAGAAATTAGAATCGACAATAATCAAAACTTTTTGCTCATGGTCTTCTTAACTAGAAAAATAGAAACATCATAGATTTGCAGCAAAGATTAAAACCATCCTCAAAACTAAAAGTAAAGAAAAACAAAAAAATTAAACATGCTTTATTAAATAACATCCATTATAATGTATTGTGTTATAGAAAAATAGAAACATCAAAAGTTTCAACAATGACCAAAGGGTTTGTAAAATTGGAGGACATGGGAACATACTTTATCTTTTTGTGTAGAGACACCTCTTCTGATCCTCTTTGTTGCAACCAGAAAATTTGATTGCTAGAAAATAAAAAATTTAGGTGCAATACCTTTAACCCAAAATCCCTAGGGCCTTCAAAAAAATGGGATTCAAGGTGCCCTAGATGGTTCAATAGATCAAGTAGGGACTTATGAAATGCAAAACAAAAAATGTTAAAAGGAATAGAGATCTAAAAACCAAAAGAAAATGTAGATTGCACACAAAATGAAATTTTAAAAACTTTATTAGAAATAAAGAACGGTTTCAGAAATGTGTATAAGAAATGCCCTTGCAAGAGAAAAGGAGGGTTCACTAGGGTAGGAGTTCAAAGTTCATTGAAGCCAATATAACTCACTTCACAATCTCAATGCTTAGTCACTCCTGATGTTGTCAAACCTTCTCTACTACTACTTTAGATATGCAACTTTGATTGTTATAGGGGGTGATAAAAGTAAGGGATTTTGTTATAGGGGGGAGGGGGGGTGTTGTTACAAAGGAGGAAACAAGGCTACAAGTGTTTCATGCTCGAAGGCTCCAAGAAGCTATATTTTTGCAAGTTTTGCAATAGCTCCTAAAAGCCAAGATTGTTATATTGCTCAAAATGCCTAATGTGTGGAACTTAAAAAGGGTGTTGGGGTTTTGGTTTTATAGATTTTTGGCCATTAAATGGGTTGAAAATAGGGTGAATTTTGGCTATAATGTGGCTGTAAATTGGTTATAATTTTTTCACAAATTTATGCCATGTACAAATAAGATGGGTGTCCAAATTTGGGGGTTACCATATATAGTAAGCGTCAAACCCCCATTGCCATTTCATTTACTATAAATAGTAATGAGGGCACACCATCTACACTAGAGGTAGACCTTCTATGTTGGGCCTTCAACCTTCTATGCTGAAATGTAGGATCAACATTGGAATGCATGGAGTATTGAAATTTGAACTTTGTGGCTTCTATGCTAGGTGCATGCCACTTCCATGTTGGGGTCGAAGCTTCCACACTAAGGGTAAAGTTTTCATGTTGGGGAGGAAGGTTTCCACACTAAGAGAAAATGGTGTATGCCTCCATGCTGGGAGTATCTGAGATCTACCTGCTGTAGGTGTTTCTAGCATAGAAAAGTGTATACCTCCCATAAAACCCATGAAATCACCATTTTTGGCATTCCAAAAGGCATTTTTGACCACCCCAAGCTTAAATATAGACACAAGGTAACTTTTTTTCACTTTGGGAATAAGGCTTTCACCACTTATGAAACATTTTTAAATTACAAAAGTATGAAATAAGTGAGACTGCCCTTGGTGGATTACAATCATCACATTTACAATGAATTTTTGTCTTAGGATTCATGGGGTGAAGGCTACATGATGAAAAATGATTAAAACATGCAAATTTTTATGGTTTTTTAATGTCCCCCTCATTGTTGGTATTTTGAGGATCATGCGAAGAGGCACCGATGATACAAAACATCACTACAAGTCCACCACTAACGTTCCCTCTCCATGCTTGATCTAGTCATGTCAAACCATGTCAAAGAGTGCTTGTGGTGATGGGATAAAACTATGATCATATGATGATAATGGTCATTAGGAATATGATGATAATGGAGGATAAAAATGCATTCAAAATGTTGACATCATGGCTATAGGGTTACACTAACATGTTTTGAAGTATGGATCACTTTAAAAATGCATTTGAGAACCCAATCACTTTTCTCCAAGATTTCCTTGGTCAATAGGTTTTGAGACTTCACTAGCCATCTGACTTCTTGGTAGTTTGCACCCCCCCCCCCCCCCCCCCCCNCCCCCTCAAAACCCTTTTTTAAAATTTTTTTTATGGGGTGAAACTTTCATTAGGTATCTTTGTCAAGGCTAGTTAGATTTGGTTTTCCCATTGAGTGAGGTTTGTTACACTCAATGGACTTGGTGGATTTTCCATCAAACAAGATATGTTATGTTTGATGGACTTAGTGATTTCCCATTGAATAAGTTGTATTACATTCAAGTGGAATTGAGGGTGGATCATGCTAAAGAGATGTCATATGGCCATACTACATGAGTGGAAAACATAGGTCAACATCATTTTCCAAGGTATGGAAGATCATCATTAGGTTATGGGGTTGGGCTATACGAGTGATGCTAGAGGGAGGGCAATGGTAGAAGCAGTCTTGACATAATAGGAAAAACTCACCAAATTTTGCACATCAAGGTTGTGTCATGACTTACTATCATAATGAATTTCACTCTTGCAATGGATCCATGCTTCATCAAACAAACACAACTCCAAGAGGATAAGAAAACCAAGCAAACAAAGCACATTATAATCTTACAATGCATATAGACCACATAGCATGTTGAGATAACAAATAAGACTAGAACATAATAGAACATCAAGTTACCAGTTTAAGGCTGTGGTAGGCCATGTTAATAGTATAAGGCCATGGAAGGCCAAGGTGTTAGTTTAAGGTCATAGTGGACCATGGTGCTAGTTTAAGGCCTCTACATACCACATTGTTGGCTTATGGCCTCAGTAGGTTGTATTGTTGGTTAAGGGCCTTGGCATGCCATGTAGAGTAGGCTCTCCTATTTATGGTCATTGGCTACATGTAGTATGGCTTGAGATAGGAATGATTGACTAGATTGACCAACTCATTCTCATCCATATTGGTGATTCTGAATGCTCTATTCCTATAGGCTTTGGTGACAAGGAAGGATCCTTCCTAATTTCCTAAGAATTTGTTCAAATGCTTAGGAATAGCTTTCAGGACTAGGTCACCCTTCTTGATCTTATTCTTGGTCAAGTTATGATGGTGCTATCATTTTTTCCTCTCTTGATAACACTTAATGTGATCAAGCATTCACACCAATTTCTCCTCCATCGAGTCCAGGTTCATGTTCTATAATTCTTTGTTCTATTCATTATTGAAGTTAAACAGGGCTACTTGAGCAACGAAACTTGTAATTCAAGAGGTAAAATGGCTTTAGAACCATAAACTAGGTTATAAGGTGTTACACCAATTATCATACGATAGATTGTCTAATAGGGCCAATGTGCATAGATAAGCCACTCATGCCATTTGCGCTTGCTATTGTTAAGCATCTTCTTAAGAAAGTTGATGATGGCCTTGTTGCTTACTTCTTCTTATCCATTATCTTAAGGATAATAAGGTGATGAAAAGGAATGCTTAATTCCTAGGTCATGATAGAAATCTTTGGTTGTTAGCTACTAAATTGTATCCATTATCTTTGACTACAATCATATGTATGCCAAAATGGGCTACTATGTTGTCCAAGATGAATCTACAGATATGCTTAGGTGTTATTCTTCTTAGGGGCATAGCTTCAAACCCACTTAGTAAAGTATTTAATTGTAGTGATGATGAAGCTATTCCATATAGAAGACTTAAGCATTATTGGTTAAATGATTTCTAATCCTCATCATTAAAATGAGCATGTAATATGAGTTGTGCACAACTTAGTCAGTGGTAAGTGTATTAGGTTTCTATACCATTGGAACGTGTCATAGTTATTAAGCTTTTGCAAGTAATTTCTTTCCATATAAGGTCAATAGTAGCCTACTTGCCTAATCTTAGCGGCAATGGCTCAAGGTTCGATATGTCCTCCAGACACACCTTCATGAACAAGCTTTAAGACTATTCTAGCTTTAGTCTTACCTAAACACCCTAGTAATATGCCATCATAGGACCATTGACATAATGTATTATTGCCTACGATGACATACTACATTGATCATTTATGTAAAACACCCTTCTAAGTAATAGCCAAGTCTTGTGAAGATTCAACATGCATAAGGTAATATTTGATGTCATCATACCACTCCTTGGTAGGAGTAGCATGAACTATGGCTACAAAGGTATCCTTAGTGCTCTATGTGATGGGAATAGCACACTGAGGGATAACATTATGATGGAATTAGCTATAGTGTTCTTGTTTTAGAGTATGTGTTGGATATCTACATCTATAAATTGCTATAATAATTACTTCCCTAACTCACCATAAGGTTTTAAATGCTTGGCTTTGCATGCATAAACCTTGGTTACTTAGTTGACCACAAGTAATGAATCATCCTTAATCATTAAATGCTTGATTCCCACATCATGAGCTACCATCATCCCTCTTATCAAACAATCATACTTCATTCACTGTGTTGTTGATGCATGAAAACTCAAAATGATAGGCAAAGAATCAGATTTCACTAGATGAAAAAGTTATGATGGAAGTGAAACTAGCCCCATTGGTATTTGAAGCTTCATCAAAGTGCATGATTGCCTCATAATCCTCAAGCACTTGGCTAATGGTATTAATGTATTCACCAAGAAACTCAGGCTCTATAATTGCTTTGTCATAAATAGGTGAAGTTGTAAGTTGTATGATTATAGCTTAACCTTTTATTGAGCACTAAGAAACATAATGAAGGTCAAAATCCATGGTTATGGCTTTCCATCGGGCTATACAACTACTCTCGTAAATGTTGGTTGTTATGGCTCTAGGTATATTATCTTTGCAAATGACACTAACTGGGCTCCCGAAGAGGTAGTGTCTCTACTTCTTCAATGAGAAGACTAGTGTAAGACAACACTTCTCCACTTCAATGTATCAGGTCTTGCAAGAAACTAATGCATGGCTAAGGTAATATACTACCATCTCTACTAAGTCATCATATTTCTAATATGGAAGAGAGGAAATGGAAATGTTGGAGATAGTAAAGTAGATGTAAAATGATTTACCTTCTTATGGAGGATAAACTATTGGTAGTTGTGCCAACTCTTGGTTAAGGTTTTCAAAGGCCTCTTCAAATTAAGCCATCCACTCATAGTAAACTCCTTTCTTAAGCAAGTGTTGCATGGGTTGTAACTTATTTGTAAGCCTAGTGATAAATCTAGAGATAAATTGTAATCTATCATGTAATCCTTGAATCTTGTTAAGGTTGGTAGGTATTGCTAATTTGGATATGGCCTTAACCTTATCAGGATCAACAATTATCCCTGCTTCAGATACTACAATGCTAAGGATCTTACTAGTCTTGATACCAAAGACACTTTTCTTGGGATTAAACTTAAGCTCATGCTTGAGGCATCATTTAAGCAAAATATCTAGGTCATTAGCATGATTGTTGACCACTTTGGACTTAATAGATATATCATCTACATAATCAATAAGTAAAATTATCATGTAATCACTAAAGATATAAGTCATGGATCTCTATGAGGTAGTGCTTGCATACTTAAAGCCAAAGGGCATTATGATATAACAAAAGGTACCCCAAGGAATCATGCAGGTCATGCTAAGCTAATATTTTGGGTTGATCCTAATTTAGTTATATTCCAAAAACCCATCCATAAAGGAAAATAAGGCATGTCAAACTGTAGTATCAATAGGTTGATCAATACTAGGTAGAGGAAAGTTATCCTTGATGGTTTCCTTATTTAGGTCTTAGAAATCAATGTAAATATAGATACTCTTTCCTTAGGGACTACCACTATGTTGGAAATCCATTCTTTGTAGTCAATAGCCATAATGAAACTAGCTTGGTAGAGCTTTGAGATCTCATCATGAATTGCTACGGCTCAAATAATGTTTAATCTTGTAGACTTTTTACTTAACCAGTCTAATGCTAGGGTCAAGTATAATGTTGTGTTATACTAGGTGAAAGTCTAGGCCTAGCATATCTTCATAGGACAAGGCAAAGATCTTAATATTACCTTGTCGAACCTTGGTAATGTTTTGAGCCTGTTGATGTTCCAGTGAGAAACTTAGTTTAAGGGTTTTCTCCTCACCACTATGTGTTGTGATAAGAACCTTAACTAGAGAGTCTTAGTTATGTTGCCCACCTTTAAGTCAAGGGTTTTGACTAGGTTTTCAGGCCATTATAGAGGTTTCTCTATCAAGGCTATGTAGTCCATGAGACTCTTAAGCTTAAGATCTAGGTAATTAGGGTTGTTACATCATTCAACATCACTGTGAGGGCCACTTATGCTCAAAGGTAAACTAATTTGCTCCCAGGTACTCATACTTTAGTCTTGTATGTCAACCATAAGAAAATTAAGTGACACCTAGGTAAGGATGAGTAAATAATGCTAAAAGGTTATGAAATTATGCAAAAACATGCTACTTTAATGCTAAACAAAATGGAAATGGGGTTACATAAGGCTATAAAAACGTAGAGATAGGTAGATATAAGGGCATGAAGGCTAAACATATGCTAAGTAAGATCAAAATAAGTAATATAAGGTCAAAAAAATTTCCAAAATTGCTAGTTTAATGCCATAGTGGGCCATAATGCTAGTTTAGAGTCTTAGTAGACTAAGATGTCTATTTAAGGCCTTAGTAGGCCATGATGCAATGGTGCTAAATAGTGGTTAAAGAAGGTCAAACCCCACCATTCAATGCCAACCCAAGGCTAAAAAAGGTCATACTGGGCTATAATAAGTGTAAACATATTGAAATAAAAGTAATATTGTGGCTAAATAAGATCAACAATGTAACAATGATCAAAATAGGTCATGATATGATAAAACAAGGCTGAAGCAAGGCAATGTATGTCACATATGGTGAATCTTGGTTAAAAAATGATAAAAAAGAATTAGAGTTTGCCAATTTTAAGCCATAGAAAGCCCTGGTTTAAGGCTATGAGGGTCATGGATGAGTTTGGACATCAACAAAGGCTATTTCTGGGCTCTTTGGACCTAAAAATCAAGGCATTTAATACTTCCACTCTAGAACAACACCCCCCCCCTGTCCCTTGACTCCCCCTCTATTTCCATGTTGGTCACTTTGGAAGGGATGACCCCTTAGCATGTATGAAACATCCAGATAGTTTTCAAAGCTTTTTTTGATTAGTTTTTGACTTCTAATGGCTTGCACATCAATGTAGTTAACTAGGGAAGGGAATGGGCTAACTCAAGCATCAATATCAACTCATGTAACCCTTGTTCTAAGTCTAAAAATGTCTTCCATGTTGGGTAAGGTGGCCCAAATATGGAAACCAAGGAAAGTGTGTTGCATGACATCCAGAGGGTGAAAATTAAGATTTCAGGGCCTTCCCAAGCTAATGTAAGGCTAGATTTGTCAAAATTGATTAGTTTGGAGGTCAAAAAAGGTCAAAACACATGTCTTGAAGCTTAACCCCCTATTTCCATGCTAGCTAGTGTGGATGAGAGAGGGCCCAATATGGATAATCTAGATTGAAGCTATAATAGGATAAAACAAGGTCAAATTGGTAGCTGGATCCTAGATCTAGAGGTTATGCATCTCCTATCTTCATTTTAAGGACATTTCCATTAGTTTTAAGTGCCAAAATAAGTTGAAATAGATTTTTCCCCTTTTTCTACATTGATAATGGTGGCTCTAGCATGGAAGAATGGGGTTTTCCTTGTTCTTTAATCTTGGGATAATCTGGAAGCACATCAACCAAGTTTCTAGGCTTCTAGGGATGTAAACTATGATTTCCTTAGTTTTTTCTTGATTTTTTCCATGTTTGTAGGTTTTATGAGAGCATGAAAGGTATCATCCCTTTGATCCACACTAGGGAAGGTACTTCAACATGGAATATAAGAGTGGATGAGTTCTATGAGCCGAAACAAGGTCGAACAATTATGAATTTGAGGCTATGAGGTCCCAGGCTTCTCTGGTGTGGATTTTTTACTTCTGGGAATGTCAACTTACTAAAAACGTTGAAAGGTAGCTCCTCCCAACTATTTCCACATTACCCAACATGAAAGAGGCCTTCCCTAGTGTGGATGAAACAAGAATCCTAGATCTAGGCTAGGTTCAACCATAATCAAAAATGCATGTTAGCTTCCAAAGTTGTTGGGGTCAAGGGTTTAAGGTAAACATTTTATAATTTCCAATGTTTCCAAGTGGTTTTTGATGTTACTACCTTTCTTCTATACTAGGGTTTTTATCCTCAGCATGGATCTAGCTAGGAAGATCAAGGGAGATATATTTTTCTATTTATGATCATTTTTGCAAAGTTTGAGGCCTCTAGGAGGTGCAAACGAGGTCCTATGGGGAATACAAGGCATTCTAGTGTTAGTTTGATGTGTCTAAGGGCTATTTTGTAAGCCACACCATAGTCTTCATGTTGAATATCATGGAAGAGGGGACTCCTAGCATAGAGAAGCTAAGGGATACTATTTTTTTGCTATTTTTTGTTAGTTTTAGCTATGCATGCATGTCTACAAGGTTGAAGATGTTGATTGTTGAGGGATGCTTGTGGTTAAAATATAGTGATTTTGAGGGATGTAAGATGATTTATCAGCTTACCCCTCTCATTCCATGTTGGGGTTATGGTGTCCAACATGGAGAACTAAAGGGAGTAGTTTTGGGTTGTTGTGGTTGACTTCTGGAAGCTCAAAGACTTTCAAAAGGGTTAGGTTGCTATTAGAAGTTAGTTTTGATTTAAATTTCATAAGTTTTAGCTTTATCCCCTTCCATCCATGCTAGGGCTAGGATGCCTAATGTGGATATCCTCCTCCATAGTGTTGAATATCTTGAGGAAGCTAATTTTGGTTGATTTCTAGAAGTTTGGTGGCTTCCAGAAGGGCTAAAGGAGTTTTGGTGCAACTTCAAGGTAATATGATGTTGTTTTGAGGTATTTGGGGCCTATCATAATCTTCCAATTTGGGGTTAAGCTACTTCCACGTTGGACATTGTGGAAGAGGCCTTTCCAAAAATGGATGAACCAGAAAACTTAGATGTAGGCTCTTTCAATAACAAATCAACCATGCATGTCAACCACTAGTGTTACTAGTGTCGATGGACGATACTTGGTATCAAAACCTAGTAGTTTGAAGGTTCTTAGGTATCTCATGCAATCAACACACCTTCTTCCATGATGGGCATGATGGCCTTAGCATGGATGAGATAAGGATGATAGTTTTATGTTACTTTGATCAATTTCAAGCCATTTAGATGTCCCAGAAGGTTCTGGTAGGGTCTAGAGGCCACTGGGATAGGTTATTAGGCTATTTTTTTTTATCATAAACTAGGTTTTACCACATACCCCCTTGGCTTCCACATTGGATTTATGCTAGGTAGTGTGGAGGAAGGGTTCACTATTATGGAACAAGCCATAGGTACAAAACTTAACTTTTTTTTAAAAGTAAACTAGGCTACTAGAGGTTGTTAGGAAGTGTTAGGCTTGAAAATATGGCTACTTGGTGGTAAATTTTGGTATTTTGGTCATCCCCCCACTCATCCACATTAGATCCACACTACCCAACATGGATGAGGTCTCTCCTAGCATGGATTAACTAGATACTAAGGTTTCAAGCACTTTCGAATGGATTTAGTGAGGTTTCATGGTTGATGAGGGTGACTAGATGGGTTCGAGGTCATGTGGTCCCACTCTGGGGGTCAGATGTAGGCTAGATGAGTATTGGGGTATAAGGATACATGTTACCCCATTTGTTCACACTGGGCAATGCTGTTGCACCATGGAAGCCCAAAATACAAAGTTTTAACTAAACCTAATCTCCTTTCGAAGCTCAATGTTGGATGAGATTGGTTATAACTGTTAAAAATGGTAAGGGCTTCAGGTTTTAGGGGTTTTAGAAGGTGGAAAGCATGCATCCATGCTAGATCAAAGTTTCCTAGCATGGATGCATGAGGATTAAGAGTATAATATTATTTCAGATGCTCCAAGGGGTTAAAACCCCAATGTTGATGGAGTCTCTAGGCTTAAAACACCTTGCATGGGAGGCATATGGTGGGGCCCTTTGCTAAAAATTCAAAATTTTAAGAATTTCACTTATCTTCCATCAATCCCAATGTTGAAAATACTTTCCATCTATTACACTTTAGTGCACTTTGAGTTTCGAAGCACAGAATTGACAATAGAGCTTAAGATTGGGCATTTAGGTTTTGATTAAGTTTTATGTTAAAAATTTTGCCCAGTTTCAATTTCAATTTCATTTTGAACAAAAAATGCATTGGACAAGAGCTCCAAAAGAGATTTTTCCTACAAATTCCATTCATATTTATAGTGTAAGCATCACATCTTTCCTTTGGACAATGTAGAACCTTCATCACTTCTTGTTTTTAGGCTTTTTCAATGTTGGTGTTGCAAGCATGAAGTAGCATGGAGGTAAGAGTAAGAATCCAAGGATATAGAAGGCAGATGAGTCTACCAAACACTTCTCCAAGCTTCCTAGGCTAATCGCCATCCAAGAATCCTTCATGACCACTCCAAGGTAGGCTAGTTCTAGCCATTTTTCTTATTTTCCTAGCTAGGGTATGGTTAGTTTTGTGAAATCTACATTCAGGAAGGGGATATAAAAAAATTCTAATAAAATCATACCTCATATTTTTTTATAATTCTACATAATTATAAGGTTTTTTTTTACTATTTTTTCTTTGGTAGATTTGATTTTCAAAATTATGTTTGTTGTTTTGGTGCATTTTCAAAAAATTCAAGGATGGAGCTATTTTTTCTCAGATCTAGGCTTTAATACTTGTCAAAATGAAGTTATGACAAAATCCCATCCCCTATTTTTGTGGATTCTATATGGGTTTAAGGTTGAATGCATGTTTTTGCTATTATCCATGGTGAAATAAAGTTAGGTTCTATTGACATTTATGTGTTTTAATGCTTTGTTGATGCAAAAAGCAACTAAAGTTATGAATTTTTTAATAAGAAAATGGATACATATTTATAAAATCTAAGGTTATGGATTTATTGATCTATCTTTAAGCTTTCCTTCAATTATGATCTCCTTAAATTACGATTTGAAATGATGAAGTTATGGTTGTTTTAGTGAGGTTGTGTGGTTCGGTTTTTGTGCCATTTTTCAAAAGTTCATGTAATTCATGAACTTTTTCTAAGTAAACAATAAGGGTTTTGGTTATTTTTTATTATAGTTTCATAGGTTACGACTTAATATTTTCAACAAAGGTGGAAATACTCTATTTGGGCTTAAAATGAATTTGTGACAAATTTTTTATTAAACGCATGCAAAAAGAGGCTTTTGGATGATAACTAGGTTACTATTTCATTTGCTCTATTTTCTATTAAATCCAATAAGAGTTTTTAGAGTTTTTGGTCATGGCTATGTAGCTCATGATTTCAAGATTCTAATAGTAGTTGAATCATTGAATTCAAAGCTATAGTTAATTTTTCACAAATTTTTCCATATGGTCATGTGCATAGAGGTTTTTTTTCTTGGTTGTAATAGTGTACCCCTTGGAGGTGGGCAATGTGGACATGTTTAGAAATTTTTCCTGTCAATGGGCCATGTTCCCAGGGATGCCAAAAGATCTTAACTATTCTTCAAAGTTGATTCATGAGAAATAAAAATATTTTACTATTTTTAGTAAGTTATTTTCTACAGTTGTTTTCTAAGTTTTAAGGTTCTTTCTATGTTAATATGGTTTTGAATTAAGGTATGATTTTTGGCTATAAGTTATAATGGTTATAAGGGTTGTAACAATGTTGTTGAATTTTTTAACAAGTTTGAAAAAAATACCTTGAAGTTTTTATAGAGGCTAATTTCACCCCTAACTATGATGCTTAGCAAACTTGTGTAGAAATCCAAAATGGTTGTGATATTCTTGTTTCCCCATGCAAGGCCTTGCTGAAATACATACTCATCATGCTTAAGTTAGTGGGCATCCTATGCTACATTGGCCACCCTAAGGCAAACATCCCTTTGCCTGATATGACCTTGGAGAAGGGCTTTGTATGGTTCTGACCAAAGGCAATAGAATTCCTTACCTACATCTTGTAGAACTTCAATATGATGCTATCATCACATTTGTCTATGGATGTGGTTAGGGTCATAACAGAGATAATGATGCCTTGGGCATGTAGTCTAATTACTAGGTTCATCACTAACAATCCATCACCTTAGGAACCAGGGGAAGCTGTAAACATAATTGGCACTCGCTACCTTGTAGAGATCTAGACTATGCTAGAGTATTGTTAGTATAATGTCGACAATAATTTGATGATGGCATACAGAGTCCACACATTGTTTCAGAATCTATCTAGCACCATATACCATCTACAAGGATAAGCATGTTTGTTATATCATTTTTATGTTCTTGGCTTTGTTGGTGAAGTTACCATTTCTAACTTGTTAGTTTTATGGACTTCTTATAGATATAGGATCAATGATCAAGGCTTGATCACCAACAATCAAACCTTAGCTATGGCACAAACCATGTTAGATGTATTTACCAAGGGCTCCAACATTAGAACCATTGTGTATGAATAGTTAAGAGGGGACTTTGATAGATACACTAAGGAATTTAACCAAGTTTATAGAATGTGCATGGCCAATAGGATGATACATGACTGGTGGTTGGGGGATTAGACCTTTGCAGCTGGGACCTCTATGTAAGCCACACCAAGAAAGAAGAAGAAAGATAAACACAAGGTTTGTAATGCATAATTCTTCATGGCTAATAAGGTTTTAAGTATTCTATTATTTTAACTAGCTGTTAGACATGCCTATGTTGCTACTAAGAGTTTGTTGTTATCTTGCAGGACCTTCCGTCTCTTCCAATATTACCTTGTTAGTTTTAAGATGTCATGAGGATACCATCATCTTGAAATTTTATGAGGTGATACTAGCATAGGAGTGTTTTAGGGGACAAGTGCCTAGATACACCCAAACAAACATTGAGCATGTGGGTTTGCTTAATGTGTCCATGGCATCTATCCCTTCCATGCTCACTGTAGAAATTATAAATGTCATTGATTCCATCAAAAAATATGCTAATCATTCTAGTACCACCATCAAGGTGTTCCAATTACCATACCCATCAGTGAGATCATCATTTATAACTTTTTTGGTGCTCCCACTAATGAGGCAATGGTTGCCACTAGAATAGTAAAGGAAGTAGGCCATCATGAGAAAGTTTTAATGTGGTGTGATGCTAATAAGGGCCACTCTAGGCTTTCCATGGATGGCTTAACAAATATTCAAGCAAAGGCATTATATCCATTGTTTAGATCTTGTGCATTTCCTAAGCTATTAGTACAAAAGAAGGTAATCAACATCGTGCAAGGATGAACCTTTAAGAGGATCCTGATGGAGGGTACTAGATTGAACTGGGTGGCTTCCTTGGCTATTGGGCTTCAAGAGAATATTCTCAAACTCTACGATGATACCTATATCATAATCCACATGCATTTTTCATTCTTTGTAGATTATTTGAAGAGGTTCATGAAGTTCCTCATGGTGTGTAGAAATGGACAAAGGGTGGTCCAAGACCCAAGACAGCTTTCTAGGCCTTGGATAAAGCACATTTATCCAACCATATAGGCCTAGAATCCACTAGATGAGATGGATGAGTTCCTATTTGTTACCATCAAGGATCTTCGTGGTAGGCAATGTGAATCCCCTAATAGCACAAGGGAGGAGCCGCTCACAATCCCAGTGAGCATCCTAATGACCAAATAGTTACATAGAAAGGATGAAGGAGTAGCCAAGGCCAAGCTTAAGAGGCCTATAAAGGAAGCACCACCAGCATTAGAGGAACATGTCTATGAGAAGCTTAAGTTTAACCTTAGAAAATTGAATCACGTAGTCATGGTTATGTTTTATCTATGTTTTGGCTATTCTATGTTTTAAAATTTATGGCTATGTTATGGCTTCAAGAGATAATTGATGTTTATATGCTATGGTTATTGTAGATAAATGTTAGAACATGGTTATCCAAGCTACCATAGAGGAGGAAGCATAAAGATATGCAGTCACTATAACAGAGGAAGAATAACGGTGTGCATAAGAGGCACTCTTGCAACATCCTGAGGTAGAAGGGTTTGCCAACATAGGTCTAGATGATCTAGATGCCTTGTTAGGTGAGGCAGTCCCTAATGCATCCTCCATAGTCACCCTAGAGGAGGAAGAGGATAAGCCAAAAATACACATTTCTTAACTCTTGTCATTATATCCTAAGGTTTTATGTTTGGTTCTCACTCTAATCATTCGATAATTGTTATGCCTATAGTAGTTCTTGAGCCACTAGCGAAGGCCCCTATCCCTACATTTCATGCAAAAGCATGGGAAGGGATCCTAGACAAGATAGAGTTCATGTGTGGGATATCCAGGACATCATCGACTGGTTGCAATAAGTTACACCCGAGATAGGTAAGAGCTTTGTTTCCTATGTCCTAGTCATTTTTCTATGCTATAGGTTATGTTTATGTTATGGCTATCTTAGGTTGTAAACTATGTTTATGATTGTAGTTTATGATTATGTGTATGCTTTTTCTATAATTCCATTTGTGGAGTGGATGCTAGTTAAGACATGGAGTTTAACTCCTTGCCGAAGCTTTCTTCCAATGTATAGAGTGTACCTTGAAGTTGTATGAAACTTCTACTGATCTAGCAATTCCATGAGAAAAAAATTCATGGGAGATGAAGGGGTCCAACAAATACCTATGGGAGCAAGTTATGGCCTTGGGGGAGAAGACCCAGCAGCAAGTAGCAGTGATTAGGAATCTCCAAGATTACAAGGCCTTTGTCGAAACCTAAGTGCCTATCTCAAATAACTTGTGAACCAAAGAGATCATGTGGGCTCACTCATGGAGTGTTATCCATGACAAGGTGGCACATTTATGGAAGATGATAAAGTAGTGTATGCAAATGGATCTCATCTTCTAGAAGATCAGGGATTTAAAAGATCATTATGCATGGGTCCTAGAGTGGGGTAAGACATAAAAGTAGCATAAGAGATACATAAAGTGGCTCAAAAAGGATTTAGTTAAATGACACAAGAGAGAGCTATTCATTCAATGGATTTAGGTGAAGAGTGTCTACCAATTCTTTGTGAGCACTCTCATAGTGGAGAAATCCCCTACTTCTTAGATCACCACTATTTCTAGCAAGACTTCTATGGCTACCATCACTTAGAAACCATCTACTTGGACACGAGTGGATAGAATTGGTATCCTCTCAAGTGTTGATTTTGGACATATTAACTAAGCTAACATAACAAAGGACCAAATTCTCCATCATTTGGAGAATGGCCTTTAGCATCTATACTAGATGTTATGGAGTTGGTTACCCACAAGTTTGATGTGTTCTATGTTTTAATTTTATTTTTGAACTATTTTAATTATAGTTTTTGTTATTAATTATTGATGGGCTATGTTTTGCTGTATTTTAAGCATCAAGAGACATCGGTAGCCCCAATGGTGAGGATGAGGATGACCCACCACTTCCTCCTTTAGATGCCCCTTAGCATCCTCCATCTGCCTATCTTAGCTTGTTGGTTACAGGTTTTTTGTGTTTTTCTTGATGGCTATTATTATCTAAGACTATGCTATGGATGATAATTCTATATTTTTGGACATTTTTCCACATTGTGTGGTCATGGCTCTATATATTATAAAAAATTTAAATTTAAATTTTTGGTTTTAGTTTTGGCTATATATTATTCTACCAATATAAATGTTGTAAACAACTATGTTAACTTTGGCTATAAATCTAGATGGCTAAATGATGCAATCATAAGCTAAAATGTAAATAAGGTAAAAGAGATGCTTGCTAGTTTTAGGCCATAGTAGGTACAAATTGTTTAAGAATTTTACTAGTTTTAGGCCATGGTGGGCCATGTTACTTGTTTGTGCAGCCCATTTTAAGTCATGGTAGGCTGTCATTGAAAAGAAACTCACATATTCTTTTTTTTTTTTTTTACTTTTTCTATTTTAAAGTTTTTATGGGTTTATTCTAGTTTATATCATGATAATCAAGGAGAATAAAGATGCAAATCCTTAATAAATAAAAATGCAACTAAAAGTAAATTTCTAGTCTATATGCATAAAAAGTAGAATAAAACATAGAAAAAGGCACAATTGGTAAACAAAGAGAAAATTTAGACTAAATGGTTATGGTACACATGGTTATAAAGGCTACCAGGGCATAACAGGGAAGAAGCAAGGGTAAACAATAATTATGCAAACTTCCCTTCCCCTAGTGAAGAAGAAACCATTATCACATGGATGGATTCCTTGTTAGTTGTGATGTCCTCATTAATGGGGATGGAAGTCAACACTTTGACTAGTGCCTCATGATATGTAGAAGAAGTCATGATCAAGAGGTATAGGCTTGAATTTCTATTTTTTTTGTTTCAAAGATTGTTTGACCTATTCCATACACTAAGGAAGTTCTTATCATTGGCCCTAGGCTTGTGGCCCCTGCTATGCTTTACTTTCTTCATGCATTCCAAAATGTAAACTTTAGCCTTAGGTGGTTGTTGTTGGAATATCTTCTCTTTCTTCTAGTTTTAGGTTTTGGGATCCTTTTGTGATTTTCCAATTGAGGTAGGTTGGGTAGAAGAGGTCATGGGCATAGATGATGTGGGAGTAGGCTTTGATGGATCCACTTCTTTTTGTTCCTCATCTTGCTTATCATGATTGTTGTTAGGCTTCTACTTATACTTATTCTTTTGCTTGGATGAAGCTTTTTTATTGTCATTTGTTGGTTGTAATGAAGAGGTAGTATCATTGGCCATCATAGGAGGTCATTGTATGGTTATGGCAATTGATTGGGCTGTGGTTGATTGGGTTATGTTGGGTTGGGTCACCTTGATAATAAAAGGCTCCTTTGAAGATGTTTTTGATGGTAGTCTCACAAAAAAATGGGGTCTTGGGATAGTGGAAGTTGAAGAGGCCCTTTTATCTCAAGGAGGTACCCAAATCATGAATAGTTCCCTCACTAGTCTCGAATTATCATCTATGTTGAATGCTGATATAACATAGGGGTTGTTATTAGCATTCAATGGATCCTTGTACACTTGCATTGATTAATCTTATGGTTATATTAGGTTGAAATCATACAAGACCAACCCTCCCCTATCTATCATTTTATATAGGTCATCTTTTAGCGCAAGCCAGAAGTCTATGTCATGACCAGGAAATTGGTGATAGTGGAAAAAGTAGTCTAGTTTAAAATACCTAGGTAGCTAAGGGTCATCCTTTATTGCTCATGTAGGGTCTTTGGCTATTTCTCATAGTTGCTCATGTTTCTTTCGAGTGACTTTGGTCATTTTCTTATATTGTATGTGTCCACTATTCAATAGTTGATCTAAATATTTGGATGGCTTCAAAGGTATGACAGTGTGCTTGCTATGGTCCTTCTTCTCAAAGTTTGACCTAGGAGTAGTTGATGCAGTGGCCTTAGAGGTTAATGGTTGGTTATCCCAATTTTAAGCAAGGGATTTGGATGGCTTGGCCTTTGGCCCCTAATTGGTTTTTTTTTTGGCTTCTTTGGCTACTACCACTATAACTACATTATTTTTCTTACCCTTTTCTTTATTCCTCCGCATGTGTTGGTTTTTGTATGCTACGTAAGCGGGATCATGACCAGCTTCCATGGTGTCCTCTATGTTTTTGTTTTGGGAGAATGCTTAACTAAGTGACCGCAGGTCAATGTAATATAGCTTGGACTTGATAAACTCATTGATCAACCTCTTTAATATACCAAAAGGTGGGTTTTGACTATAGGCTTTAGTATCTCATTGAGCAAACTATTCCATCATTAAATGAACTTCTACATTGGATCTAGAAGTCCTTGCTTAACCTTCATCAGTTGCTTAGGCTTCAAGTTATACTTGAAGTGGTTAATGAATTATATTATCAAATCTTCAAGAGAGGATAGATCTCCTCTTAGTAGAGCATGGTACTAGTTAAGTACTTTCCCAATCAAAGACATAGTGAAAATCCTCATTATAGTGTATGATCATGATTACAACAACAAGCACTCAAATAAAAAGGTTATAAGGTAAGCATTGGGATCACCTTCTTCATTATACTTGCTGAATGAAGGGATAGGGATACCAGGATGATGTGTCTAAGGTGGGATCAAAAGATTGATGGGATCATCCTAGTAAAAATCCATGATCTTGACACTTTGGGAAGTAGAGGCCTTGAGCTTTTTCAACTCCTCCATCAAGTCCTAGATCATTTGGAAGGATTGATCTAGGCCCTATGGTGCTCTATTGGTTATGGGATTTGCACAAATGGCTATGGTGTTTCTTGGAAGGCTTGTGGCCTTACTATTGGTTGTAAGACAAAGGAAAGATGTTTCATCATTGTTGTGGTCTATGGACCAAACAAGGAGAATGAAATTTATGCTAGTAGTTAAGGCACAAATTGAATAACATGGGTGGGTGACCCTTGGGTTGCTTGAGGTCCCATGGTGAATCCCACCTGATTGGTCAACAAGTTAGTGGTAGTAACTACTACTGACATCAATTGCACCAACCTAGGTTGGATGGTAAGTGGCATGGAAAAATGGAAAGTGGTTGGCCGCAACACCAATTGTGCTTGGTGCATGGAAACAAGTGGTGTGGACGTGAACATGATTACCTATGGTGGGGATGAAGGTGGTGTTTCCATAATTCCAAATCCTTAAGAATGTCAGGAAGCTGAGATTGCACAAATAACTTGGAAAGCTCACAAGCTTTGGCCAATAATACACATGAAGGACTACTAAACTACTCAATGAACAAATGCTAGATGAAATATGTGTTAAATCATGACATCAACACAATTCCAAATGTGAGAGGTTGCAAAGGCCCTACGATGTTGTGAATGGTACTGGAAAAATGCATAGAGAGTAGTCATACCTCAATAAGCATCAATTAGCATTTACAAGTCACTTGTATGTTGAAAAAATAGAGCTGACATTAGGAAGTGTGTAGCATCTCCAAATCTTCACTGTCAATTCTGGCACCTATGTATTTCACATACTTCTTTGTTCCCTAGTTTCCTAGATCCATAAAAAAATATTCCTTTAAGAAAATTTACAAACTCATATTTTAACCCATTTATATGACCAAATAAAGGAAATATTCCCAAACCTTATCATGATGCAAATATTGCTTGAAGGTATTTTTTTTAATTCAGCAAAAATCATTACCCTAAGTATATCATGGATTATTACACTACCTTGTTCTTCTTGTACAAGACCCTTTTTCACCAATTTTTCCATCACATTTTCTCTTGCCAAACAATGCCATAAAACTACAAATATCTAAAAAAGCATTTTGGAGATCAATCTTCAATTTTCTATAAACAAAGAGTAGATCCCCTTTCTTCAATTCTTCAATCATTTGGTGGCAGGATTCTAAGCTTCCGTTATCTATAAGATGTGTTCCTATCAGATGTAAAAGAATAGGATTCTACAACATAATTTTTTCACTTCCTTCAGCTTTTGAATTTCTTCAAGGATTTCCTCCTACCCATTGATAGATTCCATCACTGTAGTGTATAGCCATGTCTTAGCATCTTCACTTCACAAAGGTAGAATGTGGTATTCCTTAACTTTGCAAATCCTAGGAATATTAAACCCTCCATTTCCATCTCTAGATGTAATGAGAATTTGTAGAATTATCCCTTCATTCAAACAAAAACTTTATGGAAGGATCTCTTCAACATCTTCAGTGTAGTTGACATTGTCAATGAATATGAATGATGAAGTACTTTGCAGCATGCCAATAATTGCTTCATCTTTGCTTTTCCATCTGTAGTGTTTTTGAATTCTTGTTTTCTTCCTATCAAGTTGTTTACCAGTTGTTGCTATAACTCCTTGATGTGAGATGCCCTTCCTATCTCTATGGTATTGTCAAAGATGATTCTAGAAAATTTGAAAGAAGCCATTAAAGATGCAAGCTACTGTATCGAAGCAGAAGCTAAGGTAGTTTTTCCCATCCCACCGAGACCATTAATTATGACCATAATAGCTTGCTTATCCTATTTATCTATACTACACAATCTAAAATTTTTTTTAATGTGGGATTTTAAACCCACTAAGTAAAAGAAAATGAATATGTAAGTGTAACAAAAAGGCAAAGAATCAATTTCCTATATTTTGCAATGCTATAAAGTTAACCATAATAACTAACCTAGAGATTCAATTTCTAAGATGTTGTCAATAGATGAAGCATAGTAGTAATTGTTGAATGAGCATAGAAGTTCTACTGTATCAACAAAATTAGCAAAATTCAAGATGAGGATTAGCTTTTCATAAACCTTACTAATATGATTTTCCATTAACTTTGTGCTCCAAATCTTTCACAATTACATATATAAAGTCATAAACATAGAGGAAAAAATTTAGACACTACCACTAACATTTATCAATTTGATACACAAGATATAAATTTTAGAGACTTACTTGGAGAAGGTGTTGATGCATACATTTCTAATGCACCAACACTTGAGAAAAACTCATTTGAGGAGACTATTGTCTAGAATGCCTTCCCTATGGGTACAAAAACCCAAGAATGGTTTCAATAAATGAGTTTTTATAGGATATTGGTGCATCCAAAGTTTATGCATCAACACCTTTTTGGCACTAGAAGGAGATCTATTTTTGTAACCTTTTATTTTTCAATTTTCTGAAATATTAGTTTTTCTTGTCTCATTTCTTAATCCTATTTTGAAGCTTATTTTTTGTTGAATTTTTTCATGAAAATTATCTATTTTCAACTCTCCTTCTAGCACCAAAAATGTGTTAATGCATAAATTTAGGATGCACTAACACCAAGAAAAACTAACTTGCTTGAGGATATTATTGCCTAGGATGCCTCTTGTATGGGTGCAGAAACCCAAGAATAGTCTCAACTAAAGAGGGCCATGTGGCATTTCCAAAATGTTAATTAAATTAAAAAGTTGAGGAAATTTAAATTGAAAAACTATTTTGAATTACTTAATGAAAATACAATGACTAGTAAATTTAAATTTTTCCCTACTCTCCTTCTGTTGCCATCAATCTGTGTCATCTTGTCATTGCAGATGCTGCTGTAGCCTACATTGCTCATAGTCATCAAAAGAGGGAGAGAAAAAGATTTGCTCTATCATTGACCACCACCATTCATAGTTGCTACCAAGTAGAAAACCCTTGCTATAGCAAGGACGAAAACCCTACTATGTAGGAACATGCTGCTGCTACTATTGACAGTCTATGATTGTAGCAACAATAACACCCAATAGCAATGGCACCTAGTAGTAGCAACAACATGTCCCTACATAGTAGTGACATCACTTGGGAAGTTAAAAGTGTTAGCATTTCTTACTTGGTCTGTAGTAGTCAATCAAGAACATATTCATGGTTAGCATGAGTTATTGAAATTCTAGCTAACATTTGAGCATCTCTGGCTCCAACTAAATCCTTTGATGGCATAATAGGTACATTGAAAGACTCTTTGATGTAATCAATGATAAATTATGCTGCTCATGATGTATCCTAGTGTTGCATTACCACAACTATGGCTTTCTATCTAGTATCAACCACCACTTAGAATGATGCAACATTCCCAAATATCTATTATGACCATTGGTTCCCTCCTTATGACTACAGTGAAATTTTTCCACTTCTAGGATCTATTGAAATGGTGTGCTATATGGCATTGTTGTTAACTCTATAGAAGTTGGATTTCTCCATTTTTTCCATAACTAATAGTCTCTGCAATCTATTGTAGATGACTCATTGATGGTTTGTAGTCTTGTGGTAGCAATGATGAAACTTGTTGTTGTTGTTGTTCTTGTTGCAACTACTATTACTCTTGTTGTTGTTACCCTTGTTATTTCTTTTACTCTTATTCTTATTATTCTTCATCCTAATCCTTCCTAGGTGGTGTTGGTTTAAGAAATTTAGTGTATGAAGCATTCTGGGCTCTCTTGGGAATGTCATTAATGTATCCTAGGATTCCAGCTTGCTTGCATAGCTTCCTAAGAAGGAAAGGAAATGGAAGTGTTGGCTTTCTTGAATTTCTTTCTTCAAACCATCCCTAAATCTCCATAAAGTAGAGTTGTGAAATACTGGTATTGTATTTCACCATCAAGATCACAATTCCCCTAGCCACATAGGTAGAAAACCTATTTAGTGCTTTGGTTAAGAACAAGTGATAGGTTCCAATTTTGAAATAGATTCACTCCTCTAGAGTTAGCTTACTATATACCTTATCTTTCTTTCCATATGTCCATTTCACCCATAATTTTCTAATTTTAGCATATGATCTTGTGGACATATGTGCTATTTTTGCCCCTTTTTGACATGTTCAAAGTTTTTTCTATCACCTTGATTGAGAATGATATTGAGACTTCTCCAATGTTAACTATGGTTCCCTCTTCTTTGCTATGATAGAGCTAATAAGTTTTTCCAAGGTACCATTCACCACTATAAGATAGGATAGGCCATAGTGGTTACACGTTAAGTTGTGTCTTTAATAGTTCTAGCATAAATTCCATGAATAGGTGAAAGTTCATCTACTTAATGACTATGGTTAGAATTGATATTTCTTGAATAGCTTGGAGGTAGCATTGTGACAACATGAGGCATTGTCCTTGCACTTGTGATTCCTCTACCTCTCCATAGGCTGATTGTCCATAGTTGGAGTTTCTTGATGGATATTGAATGATTGGGTTTCCTACTCCTATTCTGGTTTTTTTCCTTTTGTTCAACCTCCAACTTGGCCTCTTGGTTGTTTTCTATATCTTGTGAGGCTCGTCCTTGTGCTCCTCTCATTCAAGGATTTGGGGTTACTAAGGTATTCTCATATATTCTTAACAATTTCATACCTTACTCATACCCTTAGTTATGTTAAGTTCTTAGTTTATTGTGATTGCAGAGTTAGAAAATTTTCAAAATGTTTCCCCATAAGCATTTGCTTTCTTATAACCCTTCATAGTTATCTATTATGTTCATATTTATGGCTTGTAATGATGGTTATGGTTCTTTAAATGTCATTATTTAAGTGTTTTGGTGTTAATATGATTAATTTCTCATTAAAAAGTTCAAGTTTCTTTTCATCCTTACCCTTAAAATACCTTCTAGGCATTAGTAATTTTTGAAAAAATAGCTCAATTTCCTCACTAGCACCCTTGTATTGATCGAAAACATTGACAGCTAGAATCACAACAGATGCATAGCCTTAACTGTGCCTCTGTGTGAGGGCCTTGCTAGAAATGGAGGTGGAGTGCCCTAAACGGTCTTGTTAATTGACTAGGGACTTTCCTGATTGCAACTGGAGTGGTGGGTATAACCAAGGGGGGTGGTGTGATTAGCGAAAATGCAAATGCAAATAATGTAAAATGGTGCTAAGTGTTAAAGTGGTGCTTCATGGTGCTAAGTGTCAAAGTGGTGCTTTGTAGTGCTAAGTGTAGAGCATAGCCATAGAATGGGGGTGAGTGTAGCTAAGGGTTTCGACCAAAACGAGAGTGTCAACCCATGGAGACTATTGCCCAAGTATAGTACAATGTGACGACACATGAAAAAGTGCAAAAAGATGTAAGAAAAAAAGTAATAAAATGCTAGAAATAGGAGAGAGAAATGGAACACCACCCCAAATGGGAGCGTAGTTAACTCCAAAAGGGTATCAGATGGTACATAGTGTACAATAGGCATAGTGGAAGCATAGTCATAATCTTGGTGGTGTCATTCCATGAAGTCGAGTGCTCACTATGATGAACCATGCCTGTGAGGTTGGCTGCTATGGTGTATCATGGGCTTTGGTATCCTAGAAGGCTACAGTGGGTTGTAGAATGCAACTTTGCCTCTCTGCTAGTGCATATGAGTCTCATTCTCCCAAAGATGCTAAGTGCTAAATGCCAAATGCCAACTGTCAAAAATGCTCACATTCAAGGAATGCCTACCACTTGGGAATGCCAGCTATTTGAGAACACCAACCACCTAGGAATGCCAACTATTTGAGAATGTCAACCACCTAGGGATATCAACCATCTAGGAATGCTAAACACCTAGGAATGCCAACTGCCTAGGAATGTCAACTATGTGGTAATGCTAATCCTCTGGGAATGCCAACCATCTAGGAATGCCAACCATCTAAGAATGCCAATTGCCTAGGAATGCCAATCATTTGAAAATATCAACTACCTAGGAATGCCAACCATTAAAATGTTGGGGGTCCAAGGGTATTTATAGGATGAGGTTAGTGAAAAACATGGATTAGGTGCCATGTGGCACTGTAGTAGATGGAACTATGAGAAAAATTCAAAAAAATTTCTAAGTCCTGAGGTAACCAAAAAAGTTCAAAATTTTTCTAACTCTGGCTACTATGCTCTCCTTGTGTTATGCATGGGATGCATAACTCAGTAGTTAGAAAAAAATTGCATAACTAGTAGTTGGAGCTAACTAACTTCAACACTTAGAAAAATTTGGACAAAGTTACATTGTTTTGATACTTAGCCAAATTTGTAGTCGAGACATTTAGACCTAAAATTTTGTGGTGTTTCAATAGCCTCTTTTTGTTGACATCTAGAGGAGTGGCCTAAGAGATGTCAAAAAAGAATTAAAAAACATCATAATAGAGGTGGCATCAACATCACTCATTGGTATTAGATCGAGTGTCATTCCACCATGTTCAAGAGTGCTATGGATAAGGGTATGCTAGGGCAAAGTGTGTAGGCAATGTGCTAGGGAGATGAAATGAAAATAGAGAAAGTAAAATGAAAATAGTATATATTGATGCAAGATGTGAAGTCAGCATGGATGACAGTGACCATGGCATGAACTGGCTTGCCCTTGAAATGTTGATCTCTCATTGAAGTGCTCATGAGAGAATTAAAGTTGATCCAAGGCTAGGCCAGTTGCAAAGCTATAGTGTTGTCAATTTTCTTAGGGATGTACTTTTCCTCATTTTTGTTTCTTTTTTTTGTTTATTCATTTTTTACTTTTTTTTTGCTTTGCTACGAGGAAAAGCCTTGTTGGGTTTGGCTAAATGCTAAATGTTAGCTGCAAGGTGTGGACGATCCAGTAGATGGACTTTGCTTTGATGCAACCACATTGCATCTATACGATAGGTGTTTCCTCCCCAAGATGAGTTGTGTTACATCTGTTTAGGCCTTGACCAATTAACATAGGCTCCCCATGGGATGAGTTGTGCTACATCTACCATGGGTTCTATCGTTGATGTGAGGAGAATGACATATGCATCACAATGTGTATGCCTCAAAGGGATGTGCAATCATGAGTATGCAAGGGATGAGAGGCTATTGGGATGAAGGAGTGGGTGTGTGTAGACTATAATGGGATGAGGGGGATGTGCGCTCTTGAGTGGCTTAACTAGTCCAATCACGCACATTATAGAAACATGGAAACTTGCTACTACGATGAGATGCATCTTTGAACGAGTACCTCCAAGGCTTCATCCTACAAACACAATGCTGAGAAAACAAGAAAACCATAAAATGTGAAATGCTGGTGCAAATGTCAAATGTAAAGATGCTACAAGTGATAGGTGTGAAGATGCTACAAATGCATCAAATGCTATGCTAGTTGCAATTTCTCAAGAAGCCAGTGAAAGTGCTAGGCTGATGATACTATGAGTCCTCCAAAGATTACACTAATGGTAGGTGCTTCAAAAGATCAGTAGAATGGTGGGAGGTGATGATACTATGAGTGTCCCAAGGGTTTTACCAATGGTAGGTGCTCCAAAAAATTAGTAGAATGATGGGTGGTGATGATGTTGTGAGTGCCCCAAGGGTTTCACTAATGACAGGTTCTCCAAAAGATCAACAACATGGCAATTTAAATTCCTAGTAGACTATGAATCTAGTTTAAGGTCCTAACAGACCATGATGTGCTAGTTTATAGTCCTAAAAGACTATTGGATGCTAGTTTAATGTTGTAGCAGATAGTGAATGTTGTGCTAGTTTAATGTCATAACCCAAGGATGAGATATTATTCCAGTTTAACATCATGACCCAAGGACGAACTGTGCTAGTTTATAGTCATACTAGACTATTGTTGCCAATTTAACGTGGATGGGTTTAGTTGATGCATCGGCTGAGCAATGGGCATGATGATTAATGTAGGCCACACATGAGTGGGTTGGACAGATGCTATGGATGTCAATGAGATAAGCAAGATGTAGGATTCTTGAGTCATCTGGGGCTAGGAGGTGGCTCCTATGTGAGCATACGATAGGGCAAATATAATGGTTTCTTATAAGAAAGGCTAAATTGGCATGGTCACCATCTTAGAGAAGACAGGTGGATCGAATCGAGGAGGGGCCATACTAGGGAGAAATTGTTGGAAGAAAATGTAGAGGGGGCTCTTCCATTCAGAGCAGGCCTCAAACTCTTCTTCTTCTTCTTGTAAAGCATCTTCATAGGTTGTCCCTTCATCATGCTTATTTGCATGGATGAGTTGGGACAACAGATGGTGCTAGTACTCTGTGAGTGGGATTATGTTGAACAAGGAAGGGTTGTACTACCATCCATCCTAGTGGACTCATTTGTAGTCCTATTTTACCTCCAAGTCAAGGGAATCCACTCGTAATCCTTCTTGGACTTTGGCATAAAAAAAATTGTATTGTTCATGGCTTAGCATAGCACACTTTGGGTGGATTGTGATGTCAAATGTGTTAGACATTGAAGTGGAAGGTTGATCTAGATTCATGTTCACAGATCGGGTTGTGAGAGTTACTGTTTGCAAAAAATGGCTAACTTTAAAAACTACAAAAAAATGACTAAGTATGTCAGTAGGAGAGAAATGGCTAAAAATGTAGAAAATAGGCTAAGTGTAAAAATGTTGAAAAATGGCTAAGTATGGAAACTACAAAAAGTTGACTAAGTGTAAAACTATAGGAAATCAACTAAGTATTAAACTACAAAAATTTGGCTAAGTATGAAACTGTGAAAATTTGGCTAAGTATGAAAATGCAAAAAAAAAAAAAGACTAAGTATGGAAACTACTAAAAATGGCTAACTCTAGTGCTATGCTTACTACAGTCTAGCCTACTATGCTCTCTACCTTGAGAGCTAGCTACACTCTCTTGAGTACCTAGAATTTTGGTCAAGTGCCAAAGATATGCTTTGGCTTTTGTACAACAGGGTTCTAGGGGAACCAACAACAAGGTCCAATCTACACCAACCAGTGGTGGAGAGAGCATGTGGGACAACAATCAGAAAACGTAGAAGGAAATGGAAAGGCCCTCCTTCTAGTGCCAAACAATTGTAATGACCAAAAACATCGATGGCTAGAATCACTGAGGGATCAACAAATGCACAACCTTAACCTCACCTCCATGTGAGGGCCTTACTAGAAATAGATTTAAAGTACCTTAAATGGTCTTTTCAATCAAATAAGGACTTTGCTAATTTCAACTAGAGTTCTGGGTGCACTTGAGGGGTGGCATGGTTAGCCAAAATACAAATGAAAACAATCCGAATGGTACTAAGTGCCAAAGCGGTGCTTCATGGTGCTAAGTATAGAGTGTAGCCAAGGTTTTCAACCAAAATGAGAGTGTCAACCCATGGAGACTACCGCCCAAGCATAGTACAACATGAAAATGTATGAAAAAGTGTAGAAAGACATAAGAAAAATGTAATAAAATGCTAGAAATGGGAGAGAGAAATGAAACACCATCCCAAATGGGAGTGTAGTTAACTCCAAAAGGATCTCAAAAGGTACACAGTGTACAACAAGCATAGTGCAAGCATAGTCATAGTCTTGGTGGTGTTGGGTCATGAAGTCTAATGCTCACCATGATGAACCATGCATGTTGGGTTGGCCACTATGGTGTATTGTGGGTTGTGGTGTCCTGCAAGGTTGCTATGCATCATAGAACATAACTCTACCTATTTACTGGTGCATCTGGGTCTCGTTCACCCAAAGATGCTAAGTGTTGAATGCCAAATGCCAAGTGCTAAAAATGCTCAAGTTCAAGGAATGCCAATTGTTTGAGAGTGACAACTGCCTAGGAATGCCAATTTTTTGAGAATGCAAACTACCTAGGAATGCCAACCGTTTGAGAATGTCAACCACCTAGGAATGCCAACCATTTGAGAACACCAAGCACTTGAGAATGCCAACCATTTAACAATGTCAACTACCTGGGAATGCCAACCATCTAGGAATATTGAACACTCGGGAATGCCAACCATTAAAAGGTTGGGAATCTAGGGGTATTTATAGGGATTGGCTTAGTGCAAAACATGGATTGAGTGCCATGTTGTAGTGTCATAGGTGGGACTATGAGAAAAATTTAGAAAATTTTCTAAGTCTAGAGGTAAGTAGAAAAGTTCAAAAACCTTCTAACTCTGGCTGTTATACTTACCTTGTGTTACGCATAGGACATGTAACTCAACAATTAGAAATTTTTTTTCAAAACTAGTAGTTTGAGCTAACTACACTCAACACTTACAAAAATCTGGGCAAAGTACCACTATTTTGACACTTAGCCAAATTTGCAGTTAAGATGCCAAGATCTAAAATTTGTGGTATTTCAAAACTCCCCCCGTTCCCCTCCCACCCCCACCCCCATGACTAAGATGAGCACTCCATGATCAAATAGATTCAAAAATCACAAAAATCAGAGTGATAACATGTGATTTATAGCTTTGGAAATCTAGGAGGTTAGACCCTAAATCAAAGAAGAATATTTGAAAAAAAAATCCCTTAAGCTCAAATGGGAAAAGATGGAATATTTCACTAAGTGTCTGCTTATATATAGGTTTTGTGTCCTGATATCAATGATCTGACATTAGGATGACTTCGATATCAAGGGATAATTTGCATTTTTTATGAAGTGTTGATGATGAACATTGATACTCTTTGAATGTTAAGAAGGTTTAAAGTAGAATCAAAGGGTTTTGAATGATAGATGATGCATATGTTACCAAAAATTAAGCATGGATACTATGTTAAAAAGGAATCTCGAGCTATGAAAGTTCATAAGATAGATAAGATGGGTAATGAATAAATGTTGTCTAAATGGATAGTGTAAATCATATGGAAAGTTTTATTTATATTTGTTGATGCTAAAAGGTTCAAGATGATGTAGAATCACTTGGAAGGTATAAGGTACAAGAGTTATACAAGTGGATCCTCCTCAAAGTAACCTCCATCCCTTAAAGCCCTTGTATAACTACACCTAAAAGTGTCCTTAGGTACTTAAGGAGTTGAATGTAACACATACCTATTTAGCAAAACACACATGTTAGTACCAAAAAAATGGGAAAATAACACTATGTTATACAAAATCACTAGTTATGACTATTCTTACAGTGAGGTGAGGTGGACTATGAAGGGATTGCAAAAAATGACATATGAGGTACTTACTATAGAAATAATAAATTTTTGTGTTTTATTAGTGGTTAATGTAATTACTAGAATTTTTTTCTAATATTCAAACCAACTCCAAACCACATGTTAATGACGTTGCATCATTCATCTCTTGGAATTAGAACTATAAGACTATCAATGCTGCAAGAAGTATCGTCACTTGGTGTATTGTCTAAGGGAGGCGTTTATTCATGGCATGTATTTATTTTTAGATTTTTGATAAGCTACCTATAATGATGGAAAACTTTAGTCACTAGAAATACCAAATGAAAGTCGGTGTACACAGTTCTAACTTCGGATTCATGTGAGGACTGTGCTGGAGAGAAAACGAATCTGAGGTGCCTTGAACGGTCTTGTTGATCAGAAAGGCACTTAATTGATCAGTAAAAATTTTGAGATATTTGGATGAAAAAATGATGGTTCTTTATGAGAAAATGTAATATTGTTAACTTCGAAGATAATTGAAAATGATGTAATTGATTTAAAGCAGTTTGCGAGATTCATGTGAATAAAGGAAAAGAGATCAGATTTAGAACGTAGGTAATCCCAAGATTTGAGATTCAACTCACGAACAAAATATATTAGATATAATGATTACAAGCAGACATTGATTTAAGTGAAGTACACACCAAAAACAAGAAGGCTGTTCAAAGATGAAGCAAGTAAAGGTCGATCTACCTTGTTCTCGCAGATCTGGGTATAAGAAGGTTGGTCCCAAAGTAGAATGTCCTTCAAACAACTATTTCTGACCAAAGGTTCTTGTCAATTGTCTTCGATACTCTTGCGATTACTGATCCTCTTTGTTCTCTTATCAATCCTTGCTAAAAACTGCCAAACATGCCAAAAAAATCATCCATAGAGAAGATTTGTTAATCTCCGGAGAAAATTTTGCCAACCCTTTAATCTTTGTCAACTGGAGTATTTATAAGATTAGGGTCAAGAGAAAAACACTGTTTAGATGATGCGTGTCCTAAACCTACATAATTCCCTTGACCTGATGTGTTTGTTGCTAAAGCTTGCGGCGCCACACTATGTAGCACGTCGTAAACCACCCTTATTTGGGCTTTGGTGATAGGTTGTTCTTTGATTACGCTACGATATGCTAGAGAGTGTATCATGACATATGAACTATTGATGCTCGTATTATACTACTTTTTTCTCTATTTGTATTACGCTGCACCATGCTAGATTACACTACATCACGCTAAATTACACCTCATAGCGTAATTCAGCGTAAAATAGTGAACCTGAAAAAATGGAAGTGTTGTCATCGCGCTTCCTCTATTTCTGATCAATCCTTCCAAGGTTTTATTACACCACACTATGTAACGCAGTGTAATAGGCCCATTAACCAAGAAAGAAAACCTACTGAAATGCACGAAATGCTGCAGATCATTGCCTAAGCCTTGAGATTTTTGCTGGGTCGTCGAAGTCTTGAATGTTTGCCATCTTTGATGCTACGGTGGACTACCTTTGACATTATGCTGCGTAACGTGGCGTTACGCTAGGTTGTGTAATGCAGCGTAGTATGCTAAATGTTGAGATTTTTGAAACATAGAAAACTTGCAAAGTTGAAGGCTTGCTGCCATGCATCCATTGTTTTGTTCTGTCTTCTGAAATTTAATTGTATTGTGCTACGCCTTGTCGCGACTCCTTGCCTAAATCACTAGATTTTGCCGAATAGTCGAGGTCTCAAAATTTTTATGGTGTTTCAATGGCCCCTCTTTGTTAATGTTTAGAGGGCTTGCTCGAAATACATCGACAAAGAATATGAAACACCAAAGAGGTAAATGCACCAACAACATCTATCGGAGATTACTCAAATGTCACCTTGTCAAACCTAGAAGTGCAAAGGTAGGGTAGGGAATAAATCATAGAAGGAATTTTACAGAAGTAAGAGGAGGGAGGTTCGGGGAAGACTCAAGCATGTGAACATGAAAATTTTGTGAACAAGTCATTACGTCCTTCCACAAATGTATTTGCGAGAGGTTACTCCATCATACTGTATATGAAGGGCTTGCGTAGATGAGTTGTGTTACATTTGTGTGGCCTGGATGAGTTGTTTTACATCCATTTTACCAAACTTTATCTTTTTTTTGAACTACATTCCATTAGGCGAGTTACGTTATGCCAGTTCATGGACACGATGATGTGAAAGAATTTGATTGAATGTTCACACTCTGTACAAGCAAAGCAGGGGGTAAAGGTGGTTGTGAGGACAAAGGAAGAAGAAAATGAAGTAATGTATCTAATGGAGGGAGAGGTAGGGTTTGCACTCCTAAGTAGCCAGGCTAGTCTGAGCAACCACTTCAAGATGCTGTGACACCTCACCTTCTAATGAATGTATTCTTGATCAACGTTGTCATAGCAAGTAACCTGCAAAACATAACAGAGAGTAGAGCACAAAAGCAATTGTCCTAATCGCTAAGGAGGAAGGCTGTTGAAACAAGTGCCATCCAAAGTGAAAAGGAGAGCGTAGGCCATGAAACAGTGACCGTGACAAGGAGCAAGGATCCCAATGTTGATGCCATGGTTCATCAAGCTGCCATTGACAGCCAGAATCATCTTGCTCAAATGACTGGGCAAAGAACAAGTCAGATGAATCTGCTAAGCTGGAGTCTAGTGATGGCAATGGATGGAGGCCACTGAGACTACTGATGATCACAGTTTCTTTGGGACCCCAAGTAGCGAAGTTGATCCCAGGAGTTACAGCTACAGAGCAGCTATCGTAGCAACATCTCCAAGGGGTCAGTAGCATGCCTTTTGGCCTATCCGAGGAATCAGTAGGATGTTGGTGGTCTAACGGCGTTGTGTCTATCCCAATGTCTTACCTGTTCCATCTGGTAGGGATGCAGTGCAAGAGTGACCACGCTTACTTACTTTGTGGATTATCTATTGACAGGTTCTAATTTTGAGTCCTGGTTGACTATTATTGTTGGTTTTAAGCCTCATTAGGTTGTGGTCTTAGTTTAACATCTAGGCAGACTGAAACCTACTAGTTTTACGTCGTAGCGGATGGTGGAAGAGCTAGTTTATGGTCCCAACAGACTATGTTGTGGGTGTCATTTTTATGTCATGACCTAGGGACAAGTCTGTGCTAGTTCAACATCTCAGTAGACGTATGCTTACCTTGCCATTTTCATGTCATGGCGGACGGTTAAAAACTTTGCCAGTTTAGCATCTTGGCAGATGTGTGCAAGAAGTTCCAGTTTTATGTCATAGAGGATGTGTACAAATTTGCCAGTTTTATGTCGTAGCAGACGTTTATTACCTTGCATTTGAGCTGAGTCAATATTTAGACGTAATACCACTGCAAGTATAGATGATTCATTGGGTTCGGGTGCTCGTTGCCATCGATATCCGCTAACTTGAATGCTCCATTGCCGTATGCACCAATGACAAAGAAAGGGCCTTCCCAGTTTACGGAGAATTTGCCTACTGGTTCAAAAATGACCTTGAGAACTAGGTTTCCTTCCTTGATCGATCGTTGATGCAAGTTATGCTGATGCTTCTATCTCTATTTGTCCTGATATCTTTTGATTGTGTCGAGCGTCTGGAAGCATTTCTCCTCCACTGAGTCTAAATCCATAATTCTAGACTCATTGTGTTGAGTTTCATTTATAACCATGGAGAGGACCATCCACAATGAGGGAACCTGTAATTCCAAGGGCAACACTACTTTGGATCCATAGACTAGGCTGTAGGGTATTCTGTTTGTAGTTGTTCTGCATGTCGTACGATATGCCCATGGCACGTAGAGGATTTTTTCATGCCATCATTTTTTGTTATTGCTGAGCATCTTCTTAAGTAGATTGATAATTACCTTATTTTTCACTTCTTCTTGACCATTTTCTTATAGGTAATAAGGTGAAGAAAAAGATTGCTTGATACCAAGATTATCGCAAAAAGATTTAGTTTCTGTGCAACTAAATTGTTGCCCATTGTCAGTTACAATAGTCATAGGGAGCCCAAATATTGTTACAATATTATCCAAGATGAAATGGCAAACTTGTTGAGATGTAATCTTCCATAGGGGGATAGCCTCAAACCACTTTGTAAAATACTTAGTGGCAGTCATAATGAAGCTATGTCCTACGGAAGATTTAGGCGTGATGGGACCTATGATATCCAGTCCCCATCGTTGGAAGGGCCAAGTAATCTATGTAGTGTGTAACTCGGTTGGCGACATGTGTATTAGATTTGCATAACGTTGGCACATATCACACGTCTTAACTTTGGTAAGGTAGTCTCTTCCCATGTACTGCCAATAGTACCCTAGGCATCTGATTTTAGCGGCCATGGCTCGCGGGGCTACGTGTCCTCCACACAGCCCCTCATGGACTTCACTAACTATTCTTTGTGCTTGATCATTATTAATGTAGGTTAGTATTACCCTATCGAAAGAGCATCTATAAAGAATACTATCTCCAATGATGACGTATTGCCTGACATGGTTGCGCACTACGTCCTTTTGTGCATGCGTTAGCTCGTGTGATGGTTTGCCATGCAGAAGGTAAGTATTAATGTTGCATATCATTCTGGCATTCTTCCCATGTTTAATGAAGAAATATACGCCGCTTGAATGACAGGATCTGTACATTTCATCGTTAAAGCGGGCCAAGTGGCAAACAAGTGTGGTGGCATGTTTAGTGCCAGTGTTGCCAGTGCATCGGCCAAAACGTTTTCGTTACGCGACACATGTTGGACATCGATTGTTACAAATTGTTTCAGGAGATCTTTAGCTATATCACAGTAGGGCTGTAGATGCATAGATTTGCAGGAGTAGACTCCTATGATTTGATTGATGACAAGCATCGAATCACCTCAGATCACCAGGTATTGAACGTTGAGTTCTCTGGCTATCAACAATCCTTTGAGGAGCCCCTCATACTCTGCCACATTATTTGTACAAGGGAAGGCCAAGTGGTAAGCCAATGGGTGCACATCCTTAGGGGTAAGCATAATAACAGTGACAGCACTATCCCCTCTAGTAGTTGAAGCTCCGTCGAAGTATAATGTCACTTCGAGGCCTATCGATACAGGGCTTAAACTATGTACATGCTCATTGGGGAATTTTGGCTCTATTGTAGATTGATCTTTAACAGGAAATGTCGCTAGCTGGTCAGCTATAGCCTAACCTTTGGTGGACGATTGACCAACATAATGTAGATCAAATTCAGCTGTGATGGCCTTCCAACAAGCTATCCTACTACTTTCATACAAGTTGTTTGAAATGGCCCGCAGAACATTGCTTTTATAAATTATTTTGACCTGACTGCGGAAAGGATAATGCCTACATTTTTTAAGCATGAAAACCAATCCCAAACATCCACAGTCCACTTCATTGTACCTTGTTTCATACGCAAATAGAGTGTGACTGAGGTAATAGATAGGGGCTTCTAACCCATCGTTCCTTTTTTGGCAAAGTAACACAGCTATAGACATGTCTGAGTTAGCTAGATAAATGTAAAAAGGTTGATCCCTTTGTGGTAAGAAAATCATTGGTAAACATTGCAGCTCCCTTTTTAAGTCATCGAATGCACGTTGGTAGTCATTGGTCCATTCAAAATTAACACCCTTCTTAAAAAGGTGTTGCATTGGATGTAATTTATCAATTAACTTCAAAATGAATCATCTGATAAATTGTAGTCTGCCCAGCAACCCGCGTAGTTCCTTAAGGTTTGTAGGTGGTGATAAATTGACAATGGCTTTAACCTTGTCAGGATCAACTCGGATGCGAGTCTCTGATACTAAAAACTCCAACATGCGTCCAGTTTTGACTCGGAATACACATTTCTTTGGGTTGAGCCGTAAGTCATGTTTGAGACATTGTTTAAGGACTAACTCCAGGTCTTCTAAATGATCTTCTAACTTTATAGACTTGACAGCTATGTCATCTACATAGTCATTCAATCTCCCTAAGAGGTAGTTGCTAAAGATGTATGTCATGGCTCATTGATACGTTGCTTTGGCATTTTTTAGCCCGAAAGGCATCATAGTGTAACAGAAGGTCCCCTAGGGCATCATGAATGTTGTGGTCAATTAATTTTCTAGGTTAATATGAATCTAATTATAACCTAAGAAACCATCCATAAAGGATAGAAGCGCATGACTAGCTGTTGTATCGATCATTTGGTTGATACTCGGTAATGGAAAATTGTCCTTAATCATGGCTTTGTTTAGATCCTAGAAGTCTATGCAGATGCGTATGCCTCTTGTTTTCTTAGTAACAACTACGATGTTGGACACCCAGTCTGAGTAATCAACCGCGCAAATGAAATTAACCTGATATAGCTTGGTGATTTCATTACGCACTGCTAGTTTGATTTCTGGCTTAATCTTTCGTGCCTTCTGTCTAATTGCTTTAATGTGTGGGTCTAAAATTATGTTATGTTGTAGTAATCTCGGGTCTAATCCTGGCATGTCTTCGTATCACCATGCAAATACAGTAGCATTATTTTGAAGCACTTGCATTATGCCACTCTATGTTTGTTGGTCTAGGAGGGAACTAACCCTAAGATTTTTATTTTTGCGTTTGTGCGTAACCACAAGAACCTTGCCGGTCACATCACCAACCTCTAGGTCTAGAGTTCGGGCCAAATGTTCTGGCCAATCTAGGGATATTTTCGATGTTGCTATGGTTGCATCACAAAGGGAAGAGTCTATTTTTTTCAGCGTGTAATTAAGTTGTCTAATGGTCTCCCCATATGTGCCTGTTAAGATTAAGGGTGCGGATAAAGCTGCGTCCATTTGCGAATCACCCTGCAAAAATGCCAAAAATGGAAGTTGTTACATTATTTTTTGTGTGTCAAGGTTGCATATTAAAGAGGCTTCTAGTTTAAGGTCTTAGTGGACCGTTACAAATATGCCTGGTTTGTAAAACAGTGATGAGCTCGACTTCCTTGATGCTAGTGTATGAAATAAGATGAAAGATGCAACATGGCGTGTCTAGCGTGTCGTAAAATTTGAATTTTTGTACAGACCGTAGTTAATGTGGCTAGATTACGAGATGATAAATTATGTATTAGTTTAGGGTCATTTTGGACCGTGATCTACACGATATCTATGAAATTAATGCCCCGATCTTTGCATTTCATGTCATACTGACATCGGCATTTCAGGAAAGTTTTGCATCGACTGGGTAGAAAGAAAAGTTAGTTTCAGGCATTTTTTTTATAAACTGGTGGTTCATACTCAAAACAGGTTATAGATATCGTGAATTTGGATTTGGCTATAGTAGAAAAGGAGCGGAAGCAAGGCGTAAAGAGACAATTTTACGAAAAATTTTTCGATTGCAACTATGGCACCAAAGGTTAAAGGGAAGAATGCTAAACTAGCAAGGATTGATGAAATGCAGGAGGGTTTGCAGTGGGCTTTGCAGGCCAGAGTCGAGGCTCGAGAAGTTACTCTACTTAACTAGTAAGTCATCATCCACCCTTTTGCACTACTGTTATATTTGTTGCAGCATCGTGGTTGTACGTTATTTTCCTGAATGCGTACGTTGTGTTGATCGTTAATATCTGTTTATGTGGACTAAGTTATTATGGTTTGTGATATTACCTTTGTCTTCGTTGTTGGAGATGAACCTCATATTGTTACAAGGGTTTAGGTAATGTTGACTAATGCTGAGCAAACATAGTGTATAATCGAAAAATTTAAGTATTGTACCTATGGGTAGCATAATCAGGGTTCTATTTTCTTTTTCTTTATTCCCATAATAATTACATGTTACGTTGGAGTAATATGTAGTGTTGCTTTCATCGTTGTTGTCAGGGACAGACCTTACGCTGTTGCAAGGGTTTGGGCAGTTTTGGTAATGCGTTTCTAATGGAATCTATAATTTTCTAGGAATTAGGAGAACCTTAATGCAACATGATGAATGCTCATGTCTAAATATTTTGTCTAATAGTAATATGTTTTCATTGTAAAGTATTATGTTAAAGCCTGTCCTAATCATTTTGGACATCATGGGCATTCTATGCTGCATGCATGTTCCTGTAGCCAATGTTCCTTCTACTCATGCTCGTATAAAGGAGGAGGCGGTGTGGTTCGGAAGGGGTGCATGTGGGTTTTTGCAGTTTTTGCTCTGTAATTACAGTGTAATTGTTTGGTCACATCTACCAGGCAATGTAGCTGTTGCTATTTTGGAGACGCTACTGGTTGGTTTAACACAAAGCATCTTGGTGTTCCTGACAGATGACATGATAGAAATTGTGCGGGTGCAAGACTGCGAACAGAGTGCCAGAGGTTTGAGGCATATGAGTTGGATCTGGGAGATGCCTAGATTCAACTGTTATCACCCCTACAATGCTTTTTTCGTGGCCCGTCATCTCACAACTTACTTCCAGAATCCACCTAGCACTATGTATTATGCCGGCGGGTAAGTTTTTTCGATTTTGTCTTTTCTTGCTGTCTTGTAGTATGATATTTGTGTTGAGTGTGAAAGATTTTAGCTATGATGTAGATTTTTCATCAATGACAGCGGTCTCCTAGGAAATAATGATACATTGTCATTGACTAAAAGGGCTATAAGTGAATTTACTTCTATTAGCAATGTGCGGGCTGTTGTCATAGAACAACTAGCGTTCAAAATCCCAGAGTACCCAACCCACTATGCTGACTTCTTCTCTAGATGTAAAAATCTTGGATGGTTGGATAGGGAATGGACCTTGTATCCTCTCCTCACTATTGTAGACGTGCAAAGGAAAGTCCCTCCATTTCCTTTGCCATTCGGACCTGGTAAACTTCATTATGATGATGAATTATATCAATGTTATTAGTTAGTGATGATATGTGAAGTTGTCTCATTTTTGTTACTTTGGCTTAACTATTATTTTATGTGAGCAGTCAAGGAATCATAGGAGATCATAATCATGGCTTCTGGTCGCAAGAGGAGCAATCTCCTTTTCTGCTATGGTGATATCAAGGAGACATAATGCCGGCTTGTCCATAGAGTGGCCCAAGTTATTTTGACCAATAACGTTTGAGAGGCTTGACTGATGGACTTATTCTTGGCCATAACCCCTGATGTTACTGTAGGTGAAATGTTGACCTTAGTCAACTCCTTCAGTGAAGAAGTTAAGCGTCTCTACGTACATGTGCGTAACGTGCATGTAAATTTTGACATTGATGCTCAGCTGTTCGCCAATCTCTTTGGGGTCCCCTCCGATGACTTTCCTAGAGAGGAAAAGTTGAAGAGGAGCGCCAAGTACCAGGAAGAAATAGAGTGGCTAGGGGTTAAGAAGGAGGCTAAAGGAATTCCTGCCGATGGGATTGAGTTGGAAGTGACCAAACACCATTTACCCCCTTTTCTAAGCCCGGGCCTTCCCCAAGACACTCTCCCAAGGGAGATTCCTCACTATCAAGCAGGCATGAATTATGCGAGAGGTTATAGAGGAGGGGATGTGATTCAATTGGGCCAGCTATTTTGCTGAAGGCCTATGCATTGAAACGGTCAAGCTTCACAAGAATCTTGAATCCCATTTCAATGTGCATTTTGCCTTATTCATAGCTTGCTTTTGACATTTTGCTGAATTTCTAGTAGTCCAAAGAAATGGAGTTTGGGTGCAGTAGGACCATAGCCAGATTTCCAAACCATGGATTTCCTATGTTTTCGGCACTATCTGGTCGTAGGACCCTCCTGAAGGAATCGGGGAGTCATTGTTTGTAACAACTAAAAACATGGTGATGCCTTGAACACAGAGTCAAGACAGCGTGGGTGGGATGCTCTCTTCCTATATTGGTGATGCGTCGAGGGGGAAGCACCTAGCAGCTAAGATAGTGGACTCGTTAGTGCCCTGGAAGAAGCTTCGTTTGACTAAGGAGTCCATCGAGCCATCGAGTGGTGTGAGGCAGAAGATGCAGGTCAAGTTTTGGAGTAATCCTCCAGCAGCTAAGCAAGGAAATGTGCTAATAATTATAGTTATGCTATGTATAAACAATTTTGCATCACATAATATTTATTGAACTAGAGTAAAATTTTGTGTTAACTAAGGATGTTGTGTACTAGCGAAGGAGAAGGCTGTGGAAATATTAACCCCTGAAATAGGGGCTATGGTTTTGTAGCACGAGGAAGAGGCCCCAACCTTGGAAGAAGAGGCTGCAGTTAACAAGGTGAGCAATGCATAGGTTCCCATGCACGAGAAGGGATCAACAATGGAAGATGTCGAAGTCCTTTCAGCCCAGACAAGAAGAGGTAAATGATTTGTGACTCTGTGAGGCATACTCGACTCTAGGAAATTGCTTTTAAAGGTTATATTTGGTCATCATAATGTCTCAATTATGTCCTTATATGGAACTTGTTCTACGTAATAGGTGACCAGGATGTACACTTGTCAATAGTGGCGACTCAATCCTGGGGAAAATTTCCTGATAAATTCACCTTTATGGAAGGGGTCGTCCAAGATATGATCGGTCGCTTGGAGCAAATCGATCCTAAAGCTGGTACACCATGATCATTACGTAGAAGTTTTTCCATTATGGTATTGTGTTACCTAATTATGCCTAACTGCGATTTTATGTGATTAGGAGCTCGACTTAGATGGGACTCGTCAGAGCTTATTGATCTAGACACCACCGAACCTTCATTGGAAACGACTGTCATTCCATGTAGCATTTATGACGAGATGCTTAAATGTGCTATACACTCAACTCGCTCCTTATGGAAATGTCAAAGCGTAAACAAAGACCTTTGGAAGAGACTGGAAAGGTCGGAGAAGGAGAGGATTTCTCTAAGTGATGAAGTGGGAGATTTGAGGTCACGAAATGAATTCTTGGAAGCTCAGGGGATGGGAAAAAAGGACTGGTGGACAGCTATTATAGACTATGCCTGTTATTGGACAGTCATCCGAAACAGTGTCAAGACTAGCTGTGAACTGTTAAGCAGCGGATGCAAAGAGATCTCCTGGCTCAGAAAAATCAAAACTGGAAGGACTTTAGCGCGAGTGTGCAAGAATGGGGGAAAATGCAGAAAGACCACAAATATTTCTATAAGCAGGAATGCGTTGCCTATCGTCAACATTACAGTGACTCTACCGTCGAGGCTCAGTCTCTTCGACTATTCCTCGACGTTATTGGTGCTTCTAGTGCATTTGAAAAGTTCCAAGAGCAAGCGATGGTAAGTGCCTCCCCAGAAAGGGAAATGACTCTTCCTCCGGGGAAGACAACTGTTCCTTCCTTCCTCCCTGAACCACCCCGATGAACTCCTATGGAGAAAGGAGAGGTTAAGGCTGGGGCTAATATAGGAGATGGGGTTTGGTCTGAGCTTACCGAGGATGAAATTATACAACGTCTATCGGTTGGCTTAGAACAAATCCCGTTTGCTACTGATGCAGGACTGTCACAAGTAAGTTGTTATTCTATTATGCTTTTCATCATACCTAGTTTTGATCACGATGTTACTCTGCATGTTATGTCTAATTGTAGGAATGACCTGAGGAGGTCCCTCAGCGGGATGAACATAACGTGGATGATGGTCCTCACGAAGAGGGTTTGTAGGGGACAGAGCATAATGGTGATGATCAACGCCATGGCAAACAACCTCATATAGAAGAGCCTGGCAAGGAGGGCCACTTTCATGAAGAAATGCCACTTGAAAAAGGTGGCCCCTATGAGGACGATTTTCTCAGAGTGGAGATTGAGCTGAGGGATATGAGTGACAGTGGGAACAAAGGAGATGCATAGTGTGGCTGTGTTAACCACAGTTCATTTTTTATGATAGGACGAAACGAAATACGATATTTTTCTTTGACATTTTAATGCAAATTTGGTCTGAGTTAATGTTCTTTTGCTATTTTCGTTTTATGCAAAGAGTAAATAAATAGGTTTTGATGCTATGAGAAATGGCAGATAATTTTAAGCATGTAGCGTAAATGAAGTTACTAGTTTAAAGTCATTGCAGGCTACTAGATAATTCAGGTGCAAAGCGTAAATAAGATAACTAGTTTTAGGCCATTTTGGGCCTTTGACTAGTTCAAGCGTAAACTATGATTTAAACAGGTAGTTTAAGGCCATTGCGGGCCATGGATAGTTTAAGGCCATTTTAGGCCCTGGATAGTTTAAGGCCATTTTGGGCCCTGGATAGTTTAAGGTCATTTCGGGCCTTGGATAGTTTAAGGCCATTTGGGTCCTTGGATAGTTTAAGGCCATTTTGGACCCTAGACATATGCTCAAAAGAATAAAATAAATAACACCAAGTTGCCAGTTTTAAGCCATGGTAGGCTACGATTAGTTTTAGGCCATTTCGGACCATGGTGGATTCAAGCGTAAAACGTACATGATTAGTTTTAGATAAAGTTAAGAGTAACAAAGACAACTGGTGGAAGCGTAAAAAATAAGCATAAGCGTAAATGAGAATAGCTGGTGGAATCGTAAAGATATATGCATAAATGTGATTAATGTTTGTAAAGAAAAAATAGGATAACTGATGAAAAAGTACGTGTAAACTGCATGGCAGTTAGATAACAAGGTTTACTTGCTAAGTTTGTAATTGCTTCCTAATTGCTTTTATTTTTGGTAACGCATAAAGGTGAGGGGATTTATAACTCTTTTCCTTCACGTCCCAATCTTCCTCTTGGAATGGTAGTTCGGACCAAGTTAGGCTATCATCAGCCACTGTTTCCGCTTGTTCGAGTATTTGGACAGGGGACTAATCTTCGGGCATTTCAATTTCTAACCCTTTTTCTGTTTCTATGTTGTTAATAGCCTGAGAGGTTATTTCATCACCGTGGATGACAACTTCTCCTCCTTTGTAGGGTAGATGGATCTCCTGATGGATAGGTGATGAAACTTCCCTCAATTGAGCCAACCAAGACCTCCCCAAGATCAAGTTGAAGCCAGGCATGTCTTCAATGACAATAAACATTACGTTTGTGGGGAACTGCTCCCCTGCCACAAAGTTGATGTGAATCATCCCTTTGGCTTACACTCGTGTCCCATTGAACGACTTTAGACATGACATTGTCATAAGACTAATCTGATCGATCAGGCCTAGCTTATCCACTATGGGATATGGGATGATATTAGCAGCTGTCCCATCATCTACATGCACTCTCCGGATCTGATGTTGGTCAACCCAAATGGTGATGAACATGGATGCCGTTGTCACCAGACCCTTTTATGGGTCATCCTTAATGGATTCGTCATGAAAGGTCAACAGTGAAGGCCCAGGCTTCTTAGTTATGAGAGGAAGCATAATGGAATGAATCGCTTCTTCATCCATTGGCAAGCTTTCGTCCATGGGTATGGACATTAGCATACGAACCATAGCCTCACGATGTTTCTATGACATCATGAGTAAGTCATAAAGGCTCAATGTTATATTTTTTTTGTTTTAGAGCCTGTTTGACTTGCGTAAAGGCATCGAAGAGATCCTGCCCATGATCTAGCTGCCTGTCACCCTTTTCCTCTTCCATTTACCCTAAGAGACAAATTTCTCAGGGAGGAGTGACATTTGGTCGAGGGTTATGCTTCTTTTGACTAGGAGGGGATGGTTGCTTTTGCATAACTTCATCATTTTTAGAAAATGGGGCCAAGGGTACAGAAGCGAGGGGTTTAGGCTTGGGAAACCCCAGCATAAGATGGCCCTTGGTCGTACCAGCTATCATACCTCCTTCTCCTTTTCCATTAAGTTAGGATTGGAAGGTTGACTTGGAGGTTTTTCCCTACATAGGATGAGGTTTTGGCATCCTGATGACAAAGGGTGCCTTAGGCGTAGGCACGGGCTGAGCCGCGGCTTGATCAACAATGGGCTGTTGAAAAATGGTCTGAGAAGGGGCTTGGAGGATAAAAGGTTGCCTTGGAGTAGTAATTGTTGATGCTGATGGATCTACTGTTTGGGGTGAGTGACGATGCATTCGCAACACAAAAGGTTGTTTTGGCTGTGCCTGATTATCACCCTCTGCTCCTACCACATTAATTGTGTACCCTGCATTATTTGCATTTAATGGGTCTTGGTACACATGCATGGATTGGTTTTCCGAGTGAGCTAGACTACTGCTATCTAAGATCAGGTCACCTTGATCGATCATACGTTGAATGTCATCTTTCAACACCTAGCAGTAATTCGTGTCATGACTACACAATTGATGGTAGTCGCAGAATTAGTCTAGCCTAAAGTTCTTGGGAACTAGCAGTTCATTATGTTGGGCCAAGGAGGGGTTCTTGAGTAACTCACAATGGTGCTTGTGATGTTTCAGAGCCTCCTCGGACACTGCCTTGTGTCGGATATGACCAGTTCCCAGTAATTTCTTCAAAAGTTTTGAAGGCTTCACAGGTAGAGTTGTGTAATTTGAGCGGTCCTTACCCTCAAATTTTGGCCTCAGTTGTGGGGTGCTTCAGGGGCGGAAGGAGCTTCTTGATTGGAACCATTTGAGCTAGTTGTCAACTCGGTAGGCTCCGTAGTCATTTTCTTGTTATTGTTATTTTTCTTCTTGACCCCCTCAGCAACCGCCACTACTGTCGTTGTTGTGGCTTTGCCTTTATCCTTACCCTTTCTATGGGCATTCTTGTAGACCACATACGCTAGATCCTTGCTAGCCTCCATTGCATCCTGGATGATCTTGGTCTGAGCAAAGGCTTGGTTGAGGGAACGAGGAGGGAGGTAGTACAGCTTAGACTTGATAAAGTCGTTGACCGCTCCCTTGAAGGTTGCCAATAGATGGGCCTCCGAGATGGGTTTGTGGATTTCGTTCAAGGTGGCGCTCCAATGCTATATGAACTTTTGGACCGATTCGAGCAGGTCTTACTTGACTCCCATAAGCTGGTCCAGCATAACTTTTGGCTTCAGGTTGTACTTAAAACTAGTCACAAACTGGGTTAGCAACTCTTCCAAAGTTAAAATGAAAGCACGTGGAAGTGCCCGATACCAGTCCAGAGCTTTACCTGTTAAGGACATAGCAAAGACAGATTATAGTATGTGGCCATTGTTGCAGAAATAAGGACTCTGACCTAAAAGTGACGAGGTGGGCATTGGGATCACCTTCCCCATTGTATTTTGTAAAATGGGGAAGGGGCATCCCAGGTGGCAATGATAGGACAAGGACTGTTGGACTAATAGGATTGTCATGGTAGAAATCCATGACTTGTACTATGTCAGAACCAGCAGCCTTGAGACGCTTGACCTCTTCTGTAAGGGTCTAAATGAGCTGGAAGGCTTCGTCCAGACCCATAGACGATGAGGTCATTTGTGAAATGGCAGGAGGGGCCACACTGGGTGGCGTAATAGAGGTGGCAGCTTGACTGACGGTCAGCACTAGCGGGATGGTCCTTGTAGGCGATGCTGCTTCTGGCATCCACCATCTAGTAGTTGGTGCGGATGGGGCGACCACCGTTGGTTGCGGTATTGGATACAATTCTTGTATAACCAGAGGCATAGGCAGCGATCCTGTAACTAGGTTTAGCACTTGCGAGACTTGGCTTTGATGATGGGGATGATGGGGCATTTGTGTAGGGTGCACAACGAGCGGCATGTTTGGAATCCACCATGCTATAGTGGTAGGCTCTGTCATGTGGGTCAGGATGAAGGTAGGTGTTGTAGGTAATTGTGACGTAGGTATCGCATGCACATGCGGTGACATAGGCGCAAGTGTACAATGAGGTGGATTAGGTAATTGCACCTGCTGGGGAATGATTTTTGAGGGACCATCTCCCAAGAAGATAGTCAATGAGAGAAAATGTAGGTGCTGTGAGTGTAGGACTCGATTGGTATTGGATAATGTCAGGGGCATGGTAACCATGAACAACGGATTTACACGGGATGTCATGAAGGGAGAGGCCATGGTAAAATCAGCATCACTGCCTCCTTCTGAGTCAGATTCTAGATCGTCTTGCCCGTCATGAAGTGTTTCATCATGGAACAAAAGCTCTAGTTGTTCTGGTGATTCTTTGCCATCATCATTTGATCTAGGATCCACTTTTGTTGATCTATCAGGGACACAGTGGCGTTAGGTGAAGGAATAAATTTCTTCCCGGTGCAGTACATGAACTCGTACTCTCATTTTTCCTTAAATTCTTGCAAATACATGGGTAGGTTTGCCACTAGCTTAGCACAGAGGAAATTGTAGTGTTCCCTATGCTGAGTGTGTTCCTCAGGCTCCTTTTTTTGTAGCCTGAGAGAGTGGTGCGGTTGCACTGGACTAGTTGGCGGCTTGACCATAGGAAGTGTAACTTACATGGTCCAAGGGTTTTCTAGGTTGGTAGTGTCAACAGCTGTGGTTGATGTAACCATTTTCTACATGATTCAGAGATAATGACGATAAGGGTTAAGATCGGAAGAGAAAATGCAAAATAAGATAATACTTGGGGCTTTCGATCTTGTAAGATTCTAAATGAATCGTCAAAGCGACCGATCTGCACCACACAATCTTGTAAACAACCTCGGAGGTATTACGTTTATGTTGATTGACAATGGGTACAAACAACTTACAAGACTACCCATAAAATGTGAATCGGATATGAAGGCCCTCCTTCTAGTGCCAGAAAACTGTAATGAAGGAAAAGGTCGATCGCTAGAAATACCAAATGAAAGTCCATGTACACAGTTCTAACCCCGAATCTGTGCGAGAACTATGCTAGAGAGAAAACGAATCCGAGGTGCCATGAACGGTCTTGTCAGTCGGACAAGGACTTACTTGATCAGTAAAAATTTTGTGATATTTGGATGAAAAAATGATGGTTCTTTATGAGAAAATGTAATATTGTTAACTTTGAAGATAATTGAAAATGATGTAATCGATTTCAAGTGGTTTGCGAGATTCGTGTCAATAAAGGACAAGAGATCAGATTTAGAATGCAGGTAATCCCAAGATCTGGGATTCAACTCACGAACCAAATATATTAGATACAATGATTACAAGCAGACCTCAATTTAAGTGAAGTACATGCTAACAACAAGAAGGCTATTCAAAGATGAAGCAAGCAAAGGTTGATCTACCTTGTTCTGGCAGATCTGGGTATAAGGAGGTTTGTCCCGATGTAGAATGTCCATCAAATAGCTATTTCTTACCAAAGGTTCTTGCCAATTGTCTTCGATACTCTTGTGATTACTGATCCTCTTTGTTCTCTTGTCAATCCTTGCTAAAAATTGCCAAACATTGCCAAAAAAATCATCCACAGAGAAGATTTTTTAATCTCCGGAGAAAATTTTGCCAACCCTTTGATCTTTATCAACTAGAGTATTTATAAGGTTAGGGTCAGGAGAAAAATGCGGTTTAGATGACGCGTGTCCTAAACCTACATAATGCCGTTGACTTAATGTGTTTGTTGCTAAAGCTTGCGGTGCCACACTGTGTAGCGTGTCGTAAACCACCCTTATCTGGGCTTTGGCGATAGGTTGTTCTTTGATTACGCTGCGATACGCTAGAGAGTGTATCGTGACATATGAACTGTTGATGCTTGTATTATACTACTTTTGTCTTTGTTTGTATTACACTGCACCATGCTAGATTACGCTGCATCATGCTAAATTACACCTCATAGCGTAATTTAGCGTAAAATAGTGAACCTGCAAAAAATGGAAGTGTTGTCACCATGCTTCCTCTATTTCTGATCAATCCTTTCAGGGTTTTATTATGCCACACAACATAAAGTAGTATAATAGGCCCCTTAACCAAGAAATAAAACCTACTTAAATGCGCGGCATGTTGCAGATCGTTGCCTAAGCCTTGAGATTTTTGCTGGCTTTGCCTTCTTTGATGCTGCGGTGGATTTTCTTTGACATTACGCTACATAACGCGATGTTACGCTAGGTTGTGTAATGCAGCGTAGTATGCTAAATGTTGAGATTTTTCAAACATAGAAAACTTGCAAAGTTAAAGGCTTGCTGCTGTGCACCTATCGTTTTGTTCTGTCTTTTGAACTTTAATTGTATTGTGTTGCACCTTGTCGTGACTCCTTGCCTGAATCACTAGATTTTGTCGAACCATTGAGGCCTCAAAATTTTTATGGTGTTTCACTACCTACATTTAGGCATGGGTAACATGTCTTTCCAATCGAACCCCTAAAAATTTGTTTTATGCTCTTTTATGTTTATCTATGTCAACCTTTCAAGGAAATAGTTATTTTACTCTTACTCCTAGTTTTTGTTAGATCTACAAGGATATAATACAACCTTAGTAACATGATAGAATTCACAACAATAATCCAAAAGAATCCATAGATCCCCTTGATGTCACACCCTTTTCATTTCCACTTAGTTCTTCACTTTTCAATCCAAGCATAATGATCATAAGTTTATTTCTAGTTTTATGATGGAAAAGAATATCATTATGGCCATGGTAAGAACCTTTTATAATGAAATGGATGGATGGATGACATGGTCTTACTATTTAAATAATCAATTCCTTATGACTTTATAACATAGAGGAATGTTCACCTTATTGGACTACATCTCGTCTTTATTTGTAACATGTCTTATTGGTAAGAAAAATTATTTACAAAAGGGTTTTTTAAAAAAGTATGAAATAAATGAAAAATATAGTAAGAATTTTAAAAAGGTGTAAAGAATAAAAAATGTTAAAAGAATGGAAAATGTCAAAGAATTGAAATATATATCAAAAAATGTCAAAAATTTAAGAAATGAAAGTATCAAAGAATAAGAAAACATTAATAAATGTGAAAAATGGAAAGAAAATGAAAACTTTAGTAAGGTACCTACAGTTCTAAATTCACACCTCCATGACTATTATTAATATTGGGTAAACAGAAGATGAAACAAGTAGAAGACTGGTGGGTAAGTTGGGTAGACTACTTGGAACATTCATAATATGGTTTGACTTGTTGGATATTGACAAGGATAAGCTTATGTAAATAGGATGGATGGTGGATATGTAAGGCATTAGATGGATAAGTGGCTTGTACAATGTATGGTCCCTCCCAAAGTGTCTAAAACTTAGCTTTTTGGGATAAATGACTAGGATTATAATAAAGAACCTTGTTACCTAGTTGTATGGTTACATGCCTTATCCATATATTGTGTCTATGTTTGGAATCATGCTTATGAACTTCACTACACATAAGTGCTACTAGCTAATTCTCATCTAGAAGATTCAAGTTTATTAGAAGTTCCTTTTGGAATAAGCTCAAATTAAGATCAAGTTCACTGGCAATAGCTAGAGTATGAAGCTCTACTTAGATTGGGAGCATTGGCAACTTGTCATGGACTAACTCATATGGTGTATATTCTATAGGTAGTTTCCAAGACGTCCTATAGGCCCATAGAGAATCATTTAATTTAATACTCAAATCCCTTATAAACACACTAACTGTCCTACTAAGTATTCTAGTAATTTTATGGTTAGTTACTTTAGCTTAACCATTTGCTTGGGGATGATATGGTGTTGTTATCTTATGGTTCACCCCAAGTTGTTGCATGAGTTTCTTAAATGTAGCACCATGAAATAAGTCCTATCATATGATATAAGCACTCTTGGTACTCCAAATCTGTTCACCACATGTTGCTAGAAAAATTTGGTGGCTATCTTTACTATACAATCTTTTACTATTGTTACCTCTACCCACTTTGTGTAGTAATCAATAGTCACAATAATATACACTTTTTTCATTTGGAATCAATTGAATGGACACCATAAAATTAATTTCCCATATATCAAAAGGTTTTAGTGGTTGTTTCTAATGTTTTGGTCCTCCATGTTTGGTTGTAATTCTTCCATCCCTTTAGAAGCATTGACATGATTGTGCAAAAATGTGGGCACCTCTGAATAAAGTAGGCTAAAAGTAGCTTTCCATTAGTACTTTGAGTGTCATTTTGTTCCCTATGTAGTGGCCACCATGTGGGCCTTCATGGATGTCCTATAAAACTCTCTACTAGTCACATTTTAGCACACACCATATAATGAGCCCATCTACATACATCTTGTGTAGATTTTCATTAATTTCCATGTACTGTTTAGTGCTATAGAGAAATTCTTCATGTTTTTTTCAAGTTCATTCAATAGGAAGAGCTTGTGTTGTTAGATAAGTCATGTACTCTACAATCCAAGGCTTCTCTATTGAATCTATAACATTTATTGTTTTGGTACATAGATCCTTGTCAAGAAATTAGTCTGCTAAAGGTTCCACTTGTTTTTTTGAATCCCATTTCAACCTTGATAAATGATCAGCTACTATGTTTTCTATTCCTCTCTTATCAATCATTGTGATGTAAAACTTGTGAAGAATCACAAGCCATCTTATCACTCTGAACTAACCATTGGTTTGTTCATAGGAAATTAGATAGCACTATGATTAGTGTGGATATAGATTTAGTAATCAAGCACATAATTTCTAAACCTTTCAAGTGCATAAACCACAACCATTGAATCCTTTTCAATTATGGTATAACTTAATTATACTCCAATGATGCTCCTACTAGCATAGTGTATGTAGTATGGTCTTTTCTGATCATTAATTTGTGTCAGTACTACACTAAGCACATAGTTAAAAGGATCAGCCATGATATGAAAATGCCTTGACCAATCTAGAGCTTAGAGGATTAGTGTCACAACTAATTTCTACTTCAAAGGTTTAAATTCCTTTTCATATGACTTAGTCTACTCAAAAGGTACATCCTTCTCTATGAGTTCTACAAGTAGTTTGCCTATCTTTGAAAAGTTTTCACTGAACCTCCTATAGTATCTTGTATGGCCTAAAAATTATCTTACATCTTTCACTAGTTGTGACCATTGAGTGATATTTTAGATGACTTGGATCTTTTCAAGATCTACCTTTATATCCTTTTGAGAGATTTTATGTTCCATCACTATGCCTTCCTAGACCTTGAGATGGCTCTTCTACCAATTGAGCTTCAGATTGTTTTCAACACATCTTTTAATTACCTACTCCAACTAGTCTAGTGCTTATTTGAAATCTAGCCCATACATGGAAAAATCATCCATAAATACTTCAACACCATTTCCTATCTACTTCTGGAAGATACTTAATGCTAGTCTCTAGAAGGTGGCTAGTGCATTGCAAAGATCAAAGTGCATATGTCTGTAAGAAAAAATTTCCCATGAATTGGTGAATATTTTTTTCTCCTTGGCTTCATATGTAATATGAATTTGATTTCATCTACTATACCCATCCAAAAACCTAAAATACTCATGTCTTGCAATTATGTTCAAGACCTCATCAACGAATGGCAAAGGGAAGTCACCCTTGAACATGGCAGAATTCAACATCTAGAAGTCAATGCAAACACACTATTTTCCTCCTTTGAAATAATCACTAAAGGACTAATCCATTCACTTTCTGCAATAAGATAGATGAATCCTACCTTCAGCAACTTTTCCAATTCTTGCTTGACTACCTCCTTTAGTTTAGAATTGAGCCTTTGATGAAGTTGACATCTTGGTTCCTAATTATAGGATCAGTATAGATTCGATGTTGATAAATTTGTGGATCAATTCCCATGATATCATCATAAGATCATGTCGATACTGTAGGTTTTTTATTAAGCAGTTCTAGCAGTTTCCTATTCTATCCTTTTTCTAGGTTGACATTGATAATTACCAACTTTTTGTTATTCAAAAATGCATATTCTAATGTTGTTAGGAGAGCTTTCAATTTCAGCAATTCTAGTTTAATTATGTCTGGGATCTCTAAGTGTCCCCATTCTATTTTTTCTTCTTGATTGATTTGAGGATAGAAGTGTCCTTTCCTTATTTGTTTTAACTTATTAGTTTTTGCAATGTAGGTCCTAATGATTTTTTCTTCTAGTTCCATGTACTTATCAGATTGAGTTTCTTCACTGGTAATCAGCCAATGGGTGCCCTCTTGCTAGGTGGTTGCTACATACAAGCAATTTTTCATACAACTTGTTTCAACACATCTATTACATGCCTTGGTTGCTTCCTGTTTATTAGCTCAAATTCCTTTCAAGAAATTGTAAACATTATCATTGTATGTGCTACATGAAACCTTTCGTCTTTATATGATTCTAACCTCATCTTCCTTGGAAATTTCCAAGGACAAATCATGAATTCCAATCTTATCATCCATGGTGCTAAGCCATGCTCTTTCCATGATAATTGTGAACTCCCTTGTTTTTTCCCATGAAAATGACTAGAAAATTAGTAGGGTAGGACCAGCCACTAATGGTAGTAATCCCATCATTCACTTATCCAAGTTAAACTTTGATTGACTACTCTACAAGCTCTAAGTGAATGTTACTTTTCTTTAGTGGTGGTAGGTTCTAGGCTTAATACATGTCTTGAGATATCAGGTTTACTTCAAATGCAATATCCAGTAAATCTTTGCATGGTTTTTTTCCTACCATTTGAAGATAAACTAAGGAACTTATTAGATTAGTTCTCTTCTATGGGAGAGTTCCTACCTTAATCCAATGAGCTATTGTCTGAGTGAGCATGACAATTATGACATTTGAAAACGATGAAGTTAGAAGATTACTCTGTTGAGAAGGATTCGATATAGATGGGGCAGAAGTACACATGCTTCTCATATGTTGAATCTTTTCTAGACTTGTTCTAAAGAACAATCATTTCCTGGGTTGAGATTTATAGATAACCATTTCCTTGTGCATATTAACCACCTTGCTAGTATTCTTCTACTCTAGTTGTGATGGTAATTCCCCCTATGTAGTAGGAGCTGGCATTGGTGGGAGTGGATTTAGATGTTGATTAGAATGACTAGTTGTTTGTGAATGCACATATGAGTTTGGATCCTTCCTTGGTGGCATCAATCTATAGTATTCTACAGGATAGTATTGTGGGGTCTAAATAGCTACATTACTAGGTGGTATTAGACATTGGACAAAATATCCATATGGACCTAGCTATCTATAGGAATCTTATTGGTGTCATAGTTGCATAACCCATGATTGAGGTTGCTTCCACTACTAATAATAGTGCTCTTGTAGCTATAGTAAAGCGCCACTAGGATAATACATTAGTTGGAGATTCTATTAGTAGTTACCTTAAGGATAAGGTAACCAATTGTGCATCTATTTTTTAACAAATTTGGGATTTAGTGTGTATGCCCCCATTACTTGTAGATGTTCCATGATTGAAAAACATTCCTTGGATGTTCATATTGATACCTAGTGCAACCTTCCTTATCTATGGAGCTGGTTTCTGAGCACTCAACCAGTGGAGCAACTTTACCTTTCCATCCAGAGTCTTTCTTTTTTCTCTTATCTTTTCCTTTTCAAAAGGCTTGCTTCATTCTTTACTTCACAATCTTCAATGCAGTTGCACATTGTTCATAAAAAAATTCCCACATTTTTGTTACTTTTGTTGCAATGTCATTTACAGATTTTTGGATTAGTAAAGTATTTTTCTCGATGGCCTAATCCAAAGTTTCCTTCTCTTGTGTATCATAGACTCATGCATCTCTTTTCCAAATTGATGGATCTAGCAGGAACTCTTGGCCTTGAGTCCTATTAGTACCTTGAGTTTTTCTTCTCCTATTTGAGCTTCTATGCTTGTTTAGATTGTGATTTATCTTGATAGGTTCATTTTTTCAAATGATAGGTATCTATGATAGGAACTCATGATTGTGGTAAAGTTGTTCAACAATGAATGCATCTCCATCAAACTCCTCCAATAAAATTAATGAGTGGTGAGGTACCCCTATGTCCAACCATATGAATCACAAGCATTCACATACAATCTAATCAAATTCCATTGATGGGACTAGTTTTGGCATCTCGATCACTATGCCTTAATTATAGTTCAGTATTTTCCCGCTTGGACTAGCGATAGCATTGTCATGTATGGTTTAGTCCAAAGTGAGGCATATGATTTTTATTATTTTATATTTTATTGTTCTACAATTAACAATAGGTTGAAACTCAATTTTTAGTCAATTCGAATAATCTAATTTCTATCTAATAATCAACTACCCTAACATAAGTATCTGATCTCACTTCCCATGCACATCCTAAACACATATAACACTATTGGGTTACCAAACATTAAGTATTGCTAGGATTACCAAGAGTCATACACATGCTTGAAGAAATTGTACTTGTGTGCTTAATTAATTAACATGCATTAAAATGTATATATTACCTAAGTACATGAAAATTAAACTACATGGAAAGTAAATCTAATCTAAGTCAAAGTGCTACAATGAATAAGAATGAATCTTGATCTTATTAACATTCATGGAATATGTCCAAGTACATTGCCACTTGAATAAGACTTCATACAACTTACTCAAATCCACTCTATGGGCACTCACTGACTATTTTGTAAGATTATGAAATAAAATTGCAAGAGTTTAGCTACTCTATTAACAAAACTATAAAAACCTAATGCAAAACTATTACCCAAACTATGCACCCAAGTGCTATATTTATAGGCTAGTCCATACCCCTTGATATTGGATATCTAACATCATGTCTAGGGGCCCAATATCGAATATCTAGTAGTAGAGCTAGGTAAATCATGACTCATCAACAATAGTAGAATTAATTATCTTTCCTTTGTCTTACTCATGTCTTGCCTCCATGGCTTGGTCTTTCCTTAACTACTCATCAGTAGGTTCATATGGATGGGTCCTGTATTTGGTTATATGATATCCTCCAATTGCTTCAGTTAATTTCATCCCCTTGAGAGTAGTTTGAAGCATAAGGAGTGCTAAACATTTTGGTGGTAGGACAACATTCCTTTGCATTTCTCTCCACCTAAGTTACCCATCTTAATGACTGATGAATATGAAATTAGGATAGTAAGGATCATGGATGAACATATGAAATCCTTGTTTGCATTAACATACTCAAATTTTCTTCTTCTTTAATTTTGTCATAGCTTCTCCTTAGTTCCCTAGACAGTGATGTGGTATTCTTGTTTGAATTCATGTTATATAAATTTTTTTAGACATTTGTTTTAAATGTGCTTTTCCTAGGGTTAGGAAATTTGACTTTGTGTTTCAAGTACGACAAACTTTGAGATATTAATTACTAAGCATACACTAACTTGTTCTCAAAAATGATGTTAATGATGACTAGTGGAATAATCCAACACCCAACCATATAAGATCTAAGTGTTCACATGTAGCCCAATCATAATCTGTGGACAAAGCAATGTGAATATGCTAGTAATTGGTTAAAGTTCAGGATCGTTGTCTTCCCACATGGAGCTAGTATAATCGATGCATATGGTTTAGCTCTTAGTGAGGTGTATGATAAGTGATGTGTTTCCCATAGCTCCTGTACCACCTGAAATCATCAGTCACCGGCTGGAAGGAAACAGAGACCGTGGGATCGTAGGACACACACAGAAGACCCTGCCTTCACCTGAGGGCAAGTTGGAATGCACGAAGGCAAAGTACCTTGGGTGGTCTGCACGCGGATCAGACAAGGATTTACCCGCACGTATGCCGAAGTGCTATACGCTGGGCTATGCGTAAACGGCGTAAATGGGCGTAAACGAGAGCGTAAACAGCGTAGAAGATATGAACAAGGCGTAAGTGTAAAAGAGCATAAATAGAACACATGTAAGAAATTAGCGTAAACTGTAAACAATGGTATTACAGAGTCAAAGTACAGTGCATCGGTCTAACGCAGTTGTGATGAACACAAGGCGGACGAAAAGCCCCGGTGAATGTAGGGACGGCTGGGCTGGTATACGCTGTAGGTGTGGCGTAGAGACTGTGTGCAGGGCGTACAGGTTTTCCAGTGTAAGAGGGTTTTGGCTCTAGTGCGCAACGTAATTACTCCTGGGTATGCTCTGGGATTTTTGTCAACCGTCCAGGTGAAGTGGAAAAGTGGGGTTTTTATACCGGTTGTTATGCTAGACTCGGGTTAGGAGACACGTGGCAGGTTGACTGGGTGCATACAATTTACAAATATACAACATATTACATCTGTCGAGCATATACATGGGGCGTATACGCTACATCAGACCAGCGTACACGTTGGGCGTATACGCTGGACGTGCTGGGTGTATGTGAACTTGGGTGGAGATGCTATGGATGCTAGGCGTACACGCTGACAATGGCTGGGCATATACGTTGGGCGTATATGCTGACAACTGCCGACTTGCTTCAATTCTTGCTCTTCGGTGTTGTCTTCATTCTATCATTGAGACTTCATCGTCGAGCGCATGCATCTATGGTACCTGCCGAGCATACAGGCATGGCGTGTACATTGGGCGTGTAAGTCAGATATCTATGCTGGGCGTATACGCTGGGGATGTTAGGCGTATATGTTGTTGATGCTGGATGTATACGTTGGGCATATATGCTATTGATGCTGGGTGTATACGCTGGGTGTATACGCTGGTACTGCACACTTAGCAAAAATTAAGCCTCTTGATTCCCAAAGTTACACTGTGCGATACCAAATGTAGCTGTGGCCATTCATGGGTCCCAGGGACTTGCTTCTTGCTGGGGAAGTACCAAGCTCGAAATTTTGTGGTGTTTCATTGGCCTCTCTTTGTTGATGCTTGGAGGAATCGACCCGAGAGGCGTTGATAAAGAAGTGCAAAACACCACAAGCAACTTGATATAGAGTTCGTTCTTTGCCACTTGACTAGACGTCATCGCACCATGTTCAGTAGTACATGGGGTTAAAAAAGGAAAATTTGTAGCTGATAGGAGAAAAGAGATTGTGGGGAGTGGCGACTCCCCAAGAAATTATGCTGGGAGATGGGGTGCTCGGGTGTGCAGCATGCTGATCCTTGTCAATAGCCATTGTTTAGCAGACTCGGGGTTCAGACATGCGATGGGCGTTCTTTGGCAAAATGAGGCTCTTGGTTAGTATTCAAGAGGACTTGTTGGCCAGAACAAAGTCATGGGGAGATGTGTTACATGCTTTGGAGGAACAGGGCCCGTGTTTAATATTTAGGGGGACCTGTTGGCGGAGAGCCAGAGCCATGCAACTATATGCTTCTTGACCATTTTGGACATGAGTACTTGGTTTTGAGACCACTGCCTTCCTGCCTAGGGCTTATATGAGAAGTGCCAGGAGTCTTGCTTTTTTTTTAATGTAAACTTTGCATTGATTTTGTACTCATGTGCGGCAATATGTGACAGCATGTTCAAATTTTTGGGTGTACTGGATGTATCAGAGGTATGATTGAATAAAATGTGTTTGTGAACGGATAGGGAATGAGTCGGTGAATGGGGATGTACTAGTGAATGGTTCGATTTAGTCTCGCCATGTGTGCTGTGAACCTTGTCTCATCTTGTCGCTTGCGATGAGATGTATTCTTGTGCGAAAACCTTTGGGTGTTATCCTACAAACACAACTCCAAGGAGACAAGAAAACCGTGAGTGAATGATCGAGCTTAGACTTACACGGTGGCAGAGTGTATGTCAATAGTGGCAGCATCGATAGGATCCTCTGATGGCGGGTGATGCAGTGATGAAGCTTAGATGTGGTGGAAGATTGATGAACCAGAGAGGAACTTGCCAGTTTATAGTCTTGGCAGACTATCATGGGTTAGTTTTATGTTGTAACCCGTTGGACATTTCCTGTTTAGCATCGTGGCAAACGTTACATTGCCAGTTTTTAGTCTTAGCAGACTATGAGGAGGCAAGCTAGTTTATAGTCTTAGCGGACTCCGATGGTTCTGACGGTGGTAGTGTACTATCATATGGGTGCTATTTTATCGTCATTGCGGACACTGTGGGGTATCAGTTTACCGTCATGATTCCAGGACGAGCTGTGGTATCAGTTTATAGTCATGATTCTAGGACTTGCGCATACCTGAGCTCGTACTTCAAATGTAAAACGATTTTAGGTACAAGTGATTGGTTGGATTGGTAAGCTCGTTTTCTTCAATGTCAGCTAGTTTGAATGCTCCATTGTAGAATGCTTTAGCGACCAAGTAAGGCCCTTCCCAGTTAGCTGAGAATTTTTCCAGGTGTTCCCAGATGGCTTTAAGCACAAGGTCACCTTCTTTGATAGGGTGCTTGTAGATGTTATGCCGATGTCATTGTCGTTGCTATTTTTGGTACCATTCAATCTGATCGAGTGTGCGTATGTATTCCTCTTCCACCGATTCAAGATCAACGATGCGTAGATCTTTGTTTTTCCCGTCGTCGATGAGCCCAGAAAGTGTGATCCTTAAAGATGGTACCTACAATTCCAAAGGCAAAACAGCTTCCAAACCGTAAACAAGACTGTATGGTGTCTTACCTGTTGAAGTTTGGTGCGTAGTATGGTATGCCCACAATGCGTACACCAATTGTTCGTGCCATTTTCTTTTGCTCTGGGTAAGCATTTTCTTAAGTATTGTAATAATTGTCTTGTTTGTTGCTTCCGCTTGTCCATTGCTCTGAGGATAGTAAGGGGATGAAAACGAGTGTTTGATCCCTAAATTTTCACAAAAGGCTTTCGTTTCGATGCTGCTAAATTGTGGCCCGTTGTCGGTGATGATTGTCATGGGAATGCCAAAGCGGGTGACAATGTTTTCTAGAATGAAATTGCACACATGCTTGGATGTATTTTTTTGAAGGGAAGTAGCTTCTACCCACTTCGTGAAGTATTCTGTGGTGGTTATAATGAAACTATGGCCTGCGGAAGACGAGGGGGTTATCTAACCAATGAGGTCCAACCCCCACTTTCGAAAGCGCCATGTGATTTGCGTTGTATGCAACTCATTCAGTGGGACATGTATCAGATTGCTATGTTTTTGACAAGTACTACATGTCTTGACTTTGGTGAGACAGTCGTATTCCATGTGTGGCCATTAATAGCCCAAGCATCTGATTTTCATTGCCATGGCTTTTGGCGCTATGTGTCCTCCACATAGTCCTTCATGTACCTGTTCAACAATAGTGTGGGCATCGGTACTACCAACGCATGTTAGCAATATACCTTCATAGGATTGATGACACAGTGTGTCCCCTACCAGGGTATATTGCTTAGAACGTTTCCACACTGCGTCTCTCTGTGCATTTGTTAGATGTCATGGTGTTTCACCGCATAGAAGGTATTCTTTGATGTCATCGTACCATTCTACCGCATGTGTTGAATTAACAGATGCGATTGGCAATGTGTCAAGGGTGTCAGTGATTGGTTCAGCACAACTGGTTACGGAGCTTGGTAATGCATCAAACATGTCTGGCGATATGTTTAATGCTAATGTGGCTAATGCATCTGCGATGGTGTTATCATTCCTGGAGACATGTTGTATATCGATGTTTTCGAATTGCCTCATTAGGTGTTTTTCTAAGTCACAGTATGGTTGTAAATGTTGGGCTTTACATGTATAGACATCCATGACTTTGTTTACAACTAGTTGCGAGTCCCGTTTGACTACAAATCGTGTGATGTTTAAAGACAGAGCTGTCGCGAGACCTCTAAGGAGACCTTCATACTCTGCTATGTTGTTGGTAGAGTGAAAGTTGAAGCAATAAGCAAAGGGTCAAATCTCCCCGGAGGGATGGGTGATGACAGCGGTTGCACTTCCTCCCCGAGAGGTAGATGCCCCATCAAAGTTCAAAATAGCATCGTAGTCATCGGGCACTATGTCTATGGTGCTTATGTTCTCATCTGGGAACTCTGGGTCTATAGTGGCCTGGTCGCACGTTGGTGATGTTTCCATTTGATTTACTATAGCTTGACCCTTAACTGATGATTGCACTACGTAGTACAGGTCAAACTCAGCTATCATGGCCTTCCACCGGGCTATTCGACTTGTTTTGTAAATATTTCCTATTATGGCTCTTAGTACATTGTCCTTGCAAATTATGTAAACCTGATTACAGAAGAGGTAATGTCGCCATTTTCTTAAAGAAAAAACCAAAGCTAAACATGACTTCTCCATGTCATTGTACTTTTTCTCGTGGGCAACTAATGCGTGGCTCAAGTAATATACAGGGACTTCGATTCTGTCATCGCATTTCTGGCAAAGCATAAATGCAATGGATGAATTCGAAGTAGCAAGGTAGATGTAGAATGGTTTATTGTTTTGAGGTGGATAAACTGTGGGTAGCCGGGCAAGTGCCGTTTTAATGTCATCGAATGCTTGTTGACACTACGGAGTCCATTCAAAATGTACGTTCTTGCATAACAGGTGGTTCATGGATTTTAGTTTATCTGTTAGTTTTTCTATGAAGCACCTAATGAACTGTAATCTACCTTGTAGACCTCGAAGTTCAGTAAGGTTGCCTGGTGGTTTCAGGTTTGTTATGGCTTTGACCTTATCAGGGTCTACTCGTATCCCTGCTTTTGATGCTATAAATCCAAGCATTTTGCCCATTTTGACGCCGAAGACACATTTTTTTGGGTTATGCCTCAGTTCATACTTTAGACAACGTTTTAATACTAAATCGAGATCTTGTACATGTTGTTCCTCCGTTTTTGACTTAACCACAATGTCATCCACGTAATCGTTAAGTGAGTGTAGTATGTAATCGCTAAAGATAAATGTCATCGCTCTTTGATACGTGGCCCCAGCGTTCTTGAGACCAAAGGGCATCATTGTGTAACAAAAGGTTCCCCATGGTGTCATAAAGGTTGTCCGAAGCTGATGTTCTAGGTTTATACGTATTTGATTGTATCCCGAGAAGCCATCCATGAAGGATAATAGCGCGTGCCCAGCAGTTGAGTCAACAAGCTAATCGATACTGGGTAGAGTAAAATCATCCTTTATGGTTGCAACATTCAAATCCCGGAAGTTAATACACAAACGAATGCTTTCGTTCTTCTTCGGAACAATGACCATGTTGGACAGCCACTCGGCATAATTGACAGCCCGAATGAAACCAGCTTGATAAAGCTTGGTGATCTCATTGCAAACTGCTAATGCTACCTCGGGCTTAACCTTTCGTGCTTTTTGTTTTACTGGTCTCAACTTTGGATCAAGGATGATATTGTATTGGACAATTCGGGGATCTAGCTTGGGCATGTCTATGTAGGATCAAGTGAATGCTTTCATATTTTCCCTAAGCACGTTCTCAATGTTTTTGGCTAATGACGGTTGTAATAAGGTGCTTAACTTTAAAATTTTAGTTTCTCCATCAAGCATGATGATGGGAGTTTCAGACAACGGGTCTTCAGTGATATTCTCGGCCTCTATGTCAAGGAATTTTGTCATGCCTTTATAACATCTGTTATTTGTTGTGTTGAGGCTATGACTGCGTTGTCCATTGGTGAACTCAAGTTGATGAGATTTATGTTAATGTCTCTTGTAATTTTGTCGTATGGTCCGTCAATGATTAACGGTGTGGTTAAATGCTGGCAGTCCATTGAGCTTGCTCCTGCCAATAAACAGATAGCTGAATAAGCAAAGGGGTATCGTTCTGTGTCTTTTGGTACTTTTAAACTATGTGTACATGCATAATGGTGGATTATCGTCACACTGGGATGCATGGCAATTTAACACCTTACCGGGCTTTGAATGGTAGTTTAACGCCTTACTAGGCATTAAGTGGCAGTTTAAGGCCTTACCGGGCCGTAACTTGGATGGGGAAATGGCAGTTTAAGGCCGTACCGGGCAGTTTAAGGCCTTACCGGGCCGTAACTTGGATGGGGAAATGACAGTTTAAGGCCGTACTGGGCCAATATGGCAGTTTAAACTAGAATGTTCAGAGTGAACGTGTAACATGGGGTCCACGGAGGAGCCAAGACAAAGCAATCTCTATTTTTAATAATTTTTATTATTTTTATTATATATATATTTTTTTATGTTTTATTTTTTTTCTGCGAAAAATAAGGAAAAAGGCACAAAAAGGCAAAAGGAGCAACAGCGGATTAAACGGCGTTGTCAGTGTCAGCGTCAATGTCAGCATCAGCGTCAAAATCAGCGGAGCACTATATAAAGGGGGGTCCATTTGCTTTACTTCGAAAGTGACAGAGCATAAGTGACAGCGTAAAGCATAAGCGTAAACTACATTGCCTTAGCGTGAGCGTAAATTTCCTCGTGAGCGTAGACGCTAAAGAACAACCCCAGCGTAGATGCGCAGAATTAAACCCTAGCGTAGACGCGGAGTGTGTAAACTTCCAGGCGTCAGTATAGACACTTCTTCTCATCAACGTAAACTTGTATCGTCAGAGTAAATAGGCCGAGATGGGCAAGGGAAAAGAAGTGGAGGGCCATGGGAGGAAGGGTCCTGACTTGACCTTAGTGAAGGAGATGAAAGCTATGCTGCAGGGCCTCCCCAGGTCAAGGATCCCATCTTGGCCCATGACATCCCACAGGTAGGCTCTGATCTTTACCTCCAATTATTTCTGTGCTTTTTCTTTTATAGCGTAGACATTCTCAGCATATACGCCGAGCGTAGGGGTTTTTAGGCATATGTGGTTTTGCGGCGTATACACCAAGTGTCACTTTATAGCGTAAAGTTTTGTCAGCGTAAACATTTTCCCTGTACTAGCATATTAGCATAAGCCACAACGTCATGAGTTTTTTGTGCACAAAGTCTCATCAGCGTGATTTGCTTGTTTTATCAGTGTAAATTCTGTTTACTGTGATGGCGTATATGCTTAGGGTTTATTCGGCATATACGCTGTTAGTCTGCAGTTGTCTTTCAGTGTAAACTTGTTTATTCCGTGCTGGCGTAGACTGCTTACGCTTAAATCGAGCTGCGGCGTATACGCTGAGGGTTTCGTCGGCATATACGCTAAGCGTAAGATAGTTCATTTTCGGCGTATACGTTGAGCTAGGCAGTGTATACACTCAGTGTAAAGCGTATACGTTGAGTTTAAACTGTGTTTTTGTGCTAAGTGTGAATAGCTTCGCCGACGTATACGCTGGTCTATGGGGCTATACATTGAATGCAAACAGTTAGTAAATTTTTTTCAGATTTTAAGTGTCGATTTGTGATGTAAACTTTCGTTTTTTGAGCTAATCTGTCATGGCATCGTGATTGTTTGCAGGGACAGTAAGCGCTTCCACATTGTTGTCAAACTTGTCGGGGTATTAACATGGGTTGGCCCTGTTGAGGATGGCGAGGTTCCCCTGGATCTGATCGTGGATGACAACGGGCTTTGGTTCAGGGGAGGCACATGTGGATTTTTGTCCTTCCTATTGGAAAATTTTGAGGTGGCTATCTGGTCAAACTTTGACGAGGTGACTGCATGGAGCATGCCTGAGGAGATGCTGCCGGGGGCTGCAGAGGATGTCATGGTTTTCATATAGGACATTGACGAGGGGCCTCTTGTTAACGAGGATGGTACTATCCACGGGCCCTAGTCTACACGTCCATTAATGCACATGGTGGCACTATTGCCGCGAGGGTTAGATTATCTCAACAATACATTGTTCATAGTTGCCTGTGCACATACATTATTCTAGAACCCTCCTGGCACGGTGTATCGAGTGGCCAGGTAGGAATATTTAAGTTTACTATTTCCTTTCACTGTTTAGTGTTTGTTTCTTGTTTTGATCCATATTTGCTTACAGGCTAAAGACCAACCCGGATGGGACACTTATTGAAGATGAAGGATTAGCCCTTTGCTCGCACTGCTTTGGAAGCATTGATGATGGGCCCCACCCTTCGTGGGACCATACTGGATCAAACGAAGGGTTCGATGGTCCATTTTCATAAGCAGTTCTCGAGAGCATTTGCGATGTCCAAGGCTCGTGGGTGGCTTCATGAAGATTGGACTAACAATGGGCCAGTCTTCCCTCGTAACCTTGGTAGCATGTCTAGATCTACCACTGACGGTAAATGATAACACTTCTTAGATATGTTAGTGGGTTTGTCCAATTGTTTTGATTTATGCTGATACGATAATTTTAAATTGCTTTTACAGTTGATGTACCTTCTGGTGAGGATCCGGTGACCACTGGACAAACCGAGATGACTTTGTCGATGAAGTTCAGAGGGGTGACTAAGGCTCAGAAGTGGTTGCGTAATCGTGCTCCTCCATCCCTCACTCATTTCCTGGATAATGCCGGCCTCATGGAGCTTTTTATGACCCTGAGTCCTGACGTTTCCATTGGGGAGATGATTGGGATTGTAGACTCTTTTAATGAGTCTGTCTCATACTACAGCACCCAGATTAAGGATGTGAAGGTATTTTTCCATCTGTCGCCTAAGTTCTTTTCAAACCTATTTGGCGTACCAGTAGATGGCTTAAATGTAGTATTAGATAGAGCTCATAAAGAGCTCCAAACAATTCGGGAGTTGGAAGATTGGCTAGGCGTGGCCAAGGGTGCCAAGGGATTCCCGATGCAGGGGAAGGCAAAAGTTGTGGAAGTGAATGAACTATATCCCCTGTTCAGAGCACGGGTATTCCCTAAAACTCTTTCCCAGGTGAGGTGTCTTGGGGTTGAGGCTATTTGTATCATGCGAACTGTTTTAGAAATAGGCATGTGATATAACTCGGCACAATTTTTGTTGTCGGGCATGCACAAGGAGATAGTGCGGTTGCGTTCGAATGTCGAGGCGCAATCCCATTTCACCTTCGCATTCTTCACCGGTTATCTTCGTCGTTTTGCCAAGTTCCTGGTAGTTCACGCAGACAACAAGTTTGTTTTGCAGGATCGGGGTCAAATATCCCGCCCGTGGATCAATCACTTATTTGAGACAGCTAAATCCCAAGATGCACCTGAAGGTATTGATGAATCCACTTCTATTACTATAGGGGGATCATCTAGCGGTTCAATCCACACACGTGATAGTTTGGGGTTGGAGCCAGACGAGGTACCCTATACTGCTAGAAGGGTAGAACGGGTCATCAAGGAAACCGTTGACCAAGCTAAGTCAAAGCTAAAGAGGCTTGAGCGCCCAGCTGAGGAAGTCTCCGGTGTGAACCAGCCACGCGTGAAGTGGATACGCTTCAAAATGCCTGGGAAGTGAACCTCGTCCATTTATTACTTTGTCATTTTCATTTTGTTTATAACCTTTACTTCAATTGCTTACGTGTTATTGATGTTTTTGGCTTGATTTTAAAACAGTGAGGAAGTAGGCTCTAGAGACTATCATCGAGGAGGAGGAGACTAATACGGAGAAAAACAATGAGGAGGAACATACAGAGAAGAGCCAGGGTAGAGGGACGGAGGAGTTAAAGGAGAAAACCAGTTAAAGGAGCTAGTGGATCTAAAGGGGACGATCCTCCCGTCGCAGATGCTTAGGCTCTTTCAGTTTTTTAAGTTTTTTTTTATTTTTTGAATCAGACTGATACGGGAATTGTAATTTGAAAATTTTGATATGGACGAAAATAGTTGACACTTGTAATTGTACAACATTGCATGTAAGAGAATTTTTTGTTGATTTTGACTTTAATTGTAAACACGATGCAGCAATGAAAAATGTTTTAGCTTGTTTTTCTATTTTTTTTTAAATGTAAAGCAGAGATGCGATTATAAATGTTGAACAAAAAAGGGGAATGAAGTATACACGCATGAACTAGTTTAAGGCCGCTTCGGGCCCCAATCGTAAACGAGGAATATTTCGAATGGCACAGGCGGATTTTTTTCTGTTGACCAATCATTGCTGATCGTGGCTAGTTTTACGTCTTTGCGGATGTGATAGTTTAACGTCATTTCGAACAGGGAATGTAGTTTAGTAATAATATTTTTTTTTATTTTTCGATTTATCGTAGTTTAGTGTCATTTCAAACATATGGTAGTTTAACGTCATTTCGGACATGTTATAGTTTAACGTCGTTTCGGACTGGGAGTGTTGATATTATTGTAGTATTTTTTTGATTTTCTTCTTTTTAATGTTAGGTGATATGTCAACCAGGATGATTCTGTATTCAGGATCCCCTTCACTGATTACATTAAACGGTAATTCAGCCCAAGGGACATCTAATGGAATGGCTTCCATGTCAGTGTTTTCAGATGTTTCAATAATTGACGGGGGTTTTGTGTTATTTTCCATTTGAGACATTGTATGTACAGCATCAAACGTGGGTGTTTCTATTTTAGGAGGCTTTTGTTCTATGTTCAAAGGCTTATTGCTTACCGGTGGATGCGCATTTTTATCGTTTCGTTTAGGCTCTTCAAGTTCGACTTCTGATCCATGGTCCATGTCCACGTGTGACGAGATAATAGGTGTAGCGGCTTCCCCGTGAATAATGATTTCACCGCCTTCATAAGGCAGGTGGATCTCCTAATGTACAGGGGAGGAGATAGCTCTCAGTTGGGCCAACCAGGGTCTTCCTAATATCAGGTTGAACCCTGGCATCTCATCGACTACTAGGAATTCGGCAGATGTAGGGAACTAGTCCCCCGCTATGAAATCTAAGGTTATTGTGCCTTTTACCATTACGCGTGACCCACTGAACAACTTTAAACATGTAGTCGCAGTTGGTTTAATTAATTCAGTAAGCCCCAATTGTTCGACGATGGGATATGGTACAACATTTGTTGCGGCTCCATCGTCTACGTGGACCCTATGTATCTTGAACTGGTTAATACATATCGTTATGAACATGGGGACTATTGTTATTTCCCCTGTTTTCTTGTTCACCTTAATGTTGTCATCATGAAAGCTCAAGGGTTTAGAAGTCATCCTATGAGACAAGTACATTACCGCATGGATGGCGGGCTCGTTCGGGGGCAAGTCCTCGCTTACCGGGATCAACGTTAACATGCGTACTAGAGCTTCTCGATGTGTTTGGGATGTTAGCACCAAATCATACAAGCTCAACGAAGTGTTCTTTTGCTTCAATGCTTGGGTGACTTGTGTCAAGGCCGTTGCTAAATCTTTACTGTTTGGAGTGTTTTTATCAATGATAACTGGGTCCATTGGGCCCAACAGTTTTATTTCATGTTTTGTTGGTTTGTCATTTTTGTTCGAAGTTGTCGTTTTAAGTGGTTGATGTTTCTCAGATGATTCGCCTTCATTATCTACGTCTGATTGGTTGTTAGGTGACGACATGGGCATAGAGTTGAGTGGAATGGGCTTAGGTGGCCCCAGGGCTAACCGTTGGCATTCCTTCTCCACACGTTCACATGTAAGCCTATTTGCTAGGCATTCTCGTGTGTGGTGTGGAGGTGGGGCTGGTTTTGGAGCCTCAGGCCGCCTTGGAATTCACACCACATACGAAGCTGGGCAGGGTTGGGGTTGTGCCATTGGAGGTGACTAGTTAGAAGGCGGGCCAGGGACCCTAATGACATAGGGGCTGGGTTGGCCTGGCACTCGTGAGATGGAGGTTTGGTAATCATTAGTAGTTGCGAGTATGCTAACGACATACGCAGTTGGTTTTGGTGGAGGTTGGACCTCCGCTGTTGTGACCTCGGGTGGTACCCGGACTACGAAAGGGGTAGGCCGAGTATGAGGGGTTGATGCATTTGAGGGGATAACGGGAGGGACATGTAGTACATATGGTTTGTCCCGTGTCATGGTGTTAGACGTGGGCGTGGATGCAGTGGGGGGAATCTGAACTACGAACGACCTATTAGGTATTTCTTTTTTATATTGGGGACAGACCATGTTAATGTTGGGTGCTCCAGAATCATCATCAAGATAGATTGTATTAATGATGTATGTCGCCTCTTTGGTGTTCAAGGGGTCTTTGTACACCCCCATAGCTTGGTTCTACGGTTGGACCGGGTTGGCCTCATCAAAAGTGATTTGGCCTTCATCGATCATCTGCTGAATATCCTGTTTCAGGGTAAAACAGTAGTTCGTACCGTGTCCATTTCATTGATGGTAGTCGTAAAAGCAATCCATTTTGAAGCCTTTAGGTATGGGAGGCTCATCTAGTGTTGCTAAACTTGGGTTCTGAATGAGTTGGCAGAACCGGTCATGTCTCTAGATGGCCGCGGGGGACAATTGTTTATGTTTCATCAGTCCAGCCTTCAGGAGTTGATCGAAGAGCTGGGAAGGCTTCATTGGCATAGGTGTGTATTGTGAGGGTTCTTTCCTCTTGAAGTTTCGTGTGCGGTTCGTTGTCGGGTTTTGCGATGATGATGACTCTAGCACAGCTATAGGAGTTGGTTTACTGTAGTTAGTAGGGGCTGTGGGGGGTTTGTTTTGTTGTTGCACCCCTGCTATAGCCACTATAGTGGCCTTAGCCTTCTCTTTATCTTTTTTGGTGTGTTGATTCTTAAAGGCTAGGTATGCAAGGTCATGGCTATTTTGGGCCACTTCTTCTATGTTTTTAATTTGTACAAAAGCTTGGTTAAGATAGCTTGGATTTAAAGAAATCGTTAACAGCTTCCTTGAAAATTGTGAGCAAGTATGTTTGGGATATCGGCTCGTGCAACTCGTTGAGGGCGGCGCTCCACCTCTGAATAAATTTCTATACAGGTTCAAGCGGTGCTTGCTTAACCTGTATGAGGCTGTCCAGGGTGGCCTTGGGTTTCAAGTTGTACTTGAACCGGGTCATGAACTGGTGTAATAAGTCTTCCAGTGAGAAGATGGAATTCCTTGGCAGGGCCCGATACCAATCAAGTGCCCTCCCTACGAGGGACATGGGGAACACTCGGAGAATGGGATGGGCCATGCCTAGAGCAGCGCGCATTCTAGCCTAAATGTTATCAAGTGTGCATTGGGGTCTGTCTCCCCGTTGTATTTGGTTAGTGTTGGTAAGGAAACACCTTTTGGCAAGGTTAAGGGTGGGACAGATGAGCTGATGGGATCATCTTGGTAGAAGTCCACTACCTTCAGCTCCCCATCGGTAGCTGCTTTGAGGCGTTTTACCTCGTCAGCTAATTCTTGTATTAGTTTCTTGGCATCTGCCTAATCTTGGGCACTCGGTAACATGGCGGCTTGAGGTTGTGCTATATTATACGGGTTAGATTGTTGGACGGTGGGTTGAAAGGCCAAAAGTTGTGCAGTCGGGGGTTGCACTTGTGGCACGTGATAGGGGAAATGCTGTGGTTGCTGTGGTGGTGGCTGTACTGGGGGAACGTTGGCTGGTTGAACCATATGGGGTGGTATGTTATGGTGAGGAGGTTGATGTTGTTGTGGTTGAGCGCCCATCGTTACCCACTGTGCAGCTACGTTTTGTGGAGGGACCTCCTCTTGGGTTACGGCAGTAGAAGGGGCTGTATGCATTTGAATGTGTGGGATGTAGTGAGCAGATGTGGATGCCGGTATCACATGTGGCATCCCTATCACTCGGGGTGGGAGTGTCACTCCCACGCTATCGTGAGGAGGCGGTGCTTATGAAGATGGGCCGGCTGCTGCATCGGGGATGATGGCGAGAGGGAGCGTGCTGAATTGCAGATCAGCTGGAGGTGGCACATGAGCAAATGAGGATGTGTGCAATGGAGGCATTTGTGTGTGAGTTAGTCTGGGGGTTGGAGGGGCATGATCTCCCCTGTACCGGGATGAAAAATGGGCTCAGAGTGTGGTAAGAATCCTCATGTTCAGATTGAGCGGCAAATTCGTCCTCCTCCTCTAGTTGGGACTCTAGTGCAAGGTGATCCAAGGAGTGTTTCCTTTGCAGGAGGAGCTATGTGATGAGCTCCGAATACTGCTTCGGAACAGGGATGACATCATACGGTGAGGGGATGAACTCGCGTCCCCCTCTGTAAAAGAGTTCGAACTGCCTCTTTACCTCCAGTTCGGCCTGATCTACAGCCAGGCTAGCTTGTATCTTAATGCATATAAAATTATACTAATCCTGAGTTATGATGTTGTAGGCCGGGTCTCTCCCTTGCAACCTTAGGGACCGGTGGGGCCCATGGTGGGTTGTACTCCCAGGTGTTGCGTGACAGGCTGTTGGACAGCCATGGTGTCCACGACGTCGGATACTTGAGCTGTTGCAGCGATGGTGTTCACAGGGTTCATGATGAATCATTAAGGGTATGACACGGGGTGGAGGAGCGAAATTAGTGTACTTGGTACAACGTAAACTAAGGGAAAAAGTGCAGCATATACGCTTCAACGTTCAGCGTATGGCGTCAGCATAGACAACGTATACAGCGCAACGTATGCAGCGTATATGCTAGGCAGCGTATACAGCTTCGGCGTAAAACAAAGTACAACGTAGACAAAGTACGGCGTAAACAGAGTACAGCGTAGATAGGATAGAGCGTAAAACAGAGTAGGGCGTAAACAAAGTACAGTGTAGACAAAGTACAGCATAAATAGGATAGAGTGTAAAATAGAGTAGGGTGTAAACAAAGTACGGCGTAAAACAAGACAGCGTAGACAAGGCTCAATGTAAAACAAGGCAGCGTAAAACAGGCACAGCGTAAACAGAGTACAACGTAAATAATGCTCAGTGTAAGACAAGGGACAGCATAAATACTAAATAGCATAGACGCTGGACAGTTCGTAGGATGAGTTTTCAGGCTAGGTTGCATACATGCTAGGGTTTCTATGGACAGTCCATGTGAAGTTGGCAGCGTATACGCTGAAAGACTTGTAGAGTTTGACACAGGGTAGCGAAAACGCTGATGAGCATAGACGCTGGTAAGCGTGCAGGCAAGGTTTTCAGACAAGGCTGAGGTTTCAGTAGAAAATGGCGTGTGGTTGGCGGCGTATACGCTCAGCAGCGTAGATGCTGAGAAGTTTGCGACCGAGTTTTTTTTAGGAGGTCCTTCTTCTAGCGCCAATTTCTGTACCACCTGAAATCGTCGGTCATCGGCTGGAAGGAAACAGAGACCGTGGGACCGCAGGACGGGCATAGAAGACCCTGCCTTCGCCTGAGGGCGAGCTGGAATGCACGAAGGTAGAGTACCTTGGGTGGTCCGCACGTGGATCAGACAAGGATTTACCCGCACGTATGCCGAAGTGCTATACGCTGGGTTATGCGTAAACGGCGTAAACGGGCATAAACGAGAGCATAAACAGTGTAGCAGATATGAACAAGGTGTAAGTGTAAACGAGCGTAAACAGAACACATGCAAGAAATTAGCGTAAACTGTAAACAATGGTATTACAAAGTCAAAGTACAGTGCACTGGTCTAACGCAGTTGTGATGAACACAAGGCAGACGAAAAGCCTCGGTGAATGCAGGAACGGTTGGGCTAGTATACGCTGTAGGCGTGGCATAGAGACTGTGTGCAAGGCATACAGGTTTTCAAGCGTAAGAGGGTTTTGGCTCTGGTGCGCAGCGTAATTGCTCCTGGGTATGCTCTGGGATTTTTGTGAACCGTCTGGGTGAAGTGGAAAAGTGGGGTTTTTATATCGGTTGTTACACTAGACTCGGGTTAGGAGACATGTGGCGCGTTGACCGGGTGCATACAATTTATAAATATACAACATATTACATCTGCCAGGCATATACGCGAGGCGTATACGCAACATTAGACTGGCGTACACGCTGGGCGTAGACGCTGGACATGCTGGGCGTATGTGAACTTGGGTGGAGATGCTATGGACGCTGGGCATACACGCTGACAATGGCTGGGCGTATACGCTGATGGCTACCAACTTACTTCAATTCTTGTTCTTCGGTGTTGTCTTCATTCTGTCATTGAGACTTCATCGTCGGGCGCATGCATCTGTGGTACCTGCCGAGCGTACAAGCGTGGCGTGTACATTGGGCGTGTAAGTCGGATATCTACGCTGGGCATATACGCTGGGGATGTCAAGCGTATACGCTGGGCGTATAGGCTATTGATGCTGGGCGTATACGCTAGGTGTATACGCTGGTACTGCACACTTAGCGAAAATTAAGCCTCTTGATTCCCAAAATTGCACTGTGCGACACCAAATGTAGCCGTGGCCGTTCGTGGATCCTAGGGACCTACTTCTTGCTGGGGAAGTACCAAGCTCAAAATTTTGTGGTGTTTTAGCTCCTAGCTATGATGATAAAGTGTAAAAATAGTGGTAAGCCTAATGAAAATGATAAAACAATCTACTTTAGCCTAGAGTGAGGAGCATTCGTTCTTACCCTACCGTACAAGCCTTGGGCTCATGTAACTATTACTAGGATTACCAAGTGAGCTTACTACTAAGAAAATCATGTAAAACCACTACTGGGTTATCAAATGTTCACACTTAAGATTTGAAACCAGTTGTACTCATTCCACTTTACTAATAAACAAATAAAGTAAACTACATAGAAATGTAATTGATTGAACTAGGAAAACAGTAAGAATTATGATAAGTAAAACAATAAAGCTAAGTGGATGCTACAATGATGGAAAGATATCTTGATCTTTATTTCCATCATGAATTATGCCCAAGTACACTCCACTTAAATAAAGACTTTGGACAACTGCTCAACATCACACTACAGGCATTCACTCTATCACTAAACTACGAAAACAAAATGCAAGAGTCTACTTATGAATAGAATGAAAAGTTGCTTGGATAGTGTGCCAAAGTATCGTATTTATAGGCCTACACGTGTTCATGATATCAGATATATAACATCGTAACTTGTTCTTGAATATCGAGGATCCGTTATCATAGCTTTGATATCAAATGCTTGATATCATAGCCAGTCAAAAACTCAATTTATCAGGTGTGTTGTATGAGATCCTCCTCTATCAAATAAATATTGGAAATAGATAGAAGAAATGTGGAAGATTTTTATACTCGATAAATTTAAAGTGAAGAGATAGATACAACATTGTATTATGCTTCTTAAATAAAAGATAACTTTAGAAGTTGAAGTTATTTGTCACATTGTAGCCTACACTTATAATTTTTATTGCATCTTCATTGAATAAATCATCTAAAAATGTGAGGATGGAAAATCCTTCTATGATAAAGTATAGCTTCATAGAAAGTTTTATAGTTTAACAAATGAAATATTTAAGAGCACGTTTTTTACTTTAATATTTAAAAAATTGCAAATTATTAAAACAAGAAATCTTTCAAAAACTTAGGGAAAAATGCAAAACAAAATGGATATTTTGGTTTGAATAGTATAGGGGAGGCCTTAATACAAAGGAAAAATATTCATCTACTTCTATTCTTGATCATTTATGATGCACCTTTTAAAATTGTTTCCTCTATGTGTTTCCATGCTTTGGAAAGACATTAAAAAATCATATCCATTTTCATGTGCATCAAACACTTTTCTAATTTTTCAGTTACAATAGATCTACACCAAGAGTGTGCACTTATCCCATACTTATTTGTCATTATTATGAATGAATTATAGATATGTCTTGAGAAAACATTGCTTCTAAAATGGAGAAGTGGAGACATACTCAACAATCAAATGACTTAAAAATTAACAAAAGTAAGACAAAATATCTGGAATGTAAATTTAATAACAATATAAACAATGGTAAAATATAAGTGACAATTTAAGATAAAATAAGTCCCTCATTGCAAATACTTCTACTGCCTAGAATCAATCCTTTAATCAAATAGTGAAATTGATAAACATATAAGAAATAAAATTGAGTAAGATAGTCAAAATGGAGACAAGCTAGTAGTTTTTTATGTAATAAAAGGAGACAAATAAAATTGAAGAGACAATTGTACACAATAGTAATCAAGTTTGCTATATGATATAATGCTAAATGTTAAGCAATACAAAAGAGTCACGAATAACAAATGGATGTGGCAAAAATGCAAATGTTTTGATAGATGTTAAATGTTACTAAAAGAAGTAAATTACATAATACAAACATTAGATGAATACTTGGAGTGGCTTCTATTTCATATCATCTACAAAAATGGTGGCTTAGATGATTAGGAGATGTTGAAAGAAAATTAGACAATGACATCACTATTCCAAGAATGACACTAAAAAGAAAACTATAGAAGACATAAAAAAAAAATGATTGAAAATGATTTGAGAAACTACAAATAAACAAAACTCTAACACTTCATAAAGGTGAATGGTGAAAAAGAACTCATTTAGCTAACCCCATTTTATTAGGACAAAGGTAGAATAATGAGGATGATTGTAGGATTCCCATTGTTGATATATTTAACCTTGCCTTGCTTTTTTTTTTCTGAAATGTTGATGTTTATTGATTAATATTTAATGGTATGGTGAGCACAATTGCAACCACAATGTTTGGATTATGGTCTAGCCAAGTGCTAGTTACCTAGGGCTAGAATTTAACATTTTTTAAAGGCATTTTTCCATAAATTTGGTGTAGAATAAGCTTATTTTTTTAATGTGAAACATTATAAAAAGGCTAAAATATTTTTTAAAAGGTGTCAATATGATGCTTTAAGATTTCAAAATTTAATAAGATAATAAGTGGATTTTAAAATATTTTTTATAATTTTTATTATAAAATAATTTAGTAACTATATATTTAATGATTATTTTCATTTATAATAAATTTTTATAGTATATTATATTTATGTTAATAAAATTGTATTTGCTATTTTAACTTTTAATAATAAATAATTTTAAATTATTTAAATATTGATAACATTTTTAAATGATAAATAAATATATTTTGATATATTTTTAATATAGAGAGTGTTTAGCTAATGCCTATTAGAAATTTGAAATTCCAACCCAAGATACCATTGGTAGTCAAACTGCAACATTTTTATTATGTCATGAACCAAGGGAAGGAAATTGTTTGCTAATTCAATCAATTCACTACATTATAAAACTAGCTTAGATATATATATATATATATATATCAATTGGCTAAGATGATTTTAACCAAGCCTAACTATTGGATAAGGTAATAAGATAACTAAAAATAGAATCACTCGTTCCTCCTCTATTTCTGTACCACTTACCCAATTTAGTTTTACCCTCTTGGTCAAGTTTGCTCTATCTTTATTTGTTCATGGCATTTTTGAGAAATAAATCTCTTGCATAAATAATGCTAAAAAATGCCATCAACAAACAAAGATAGAGCGAATTTGACCGAGAGGGTAAAACTAAATTGGGTAAGTGGTAGAGAAACAGAGATGTGTGATTCTATTTTTAGTTATCTTGTTACCTCGTCCAGCAGTTAGACGTGGTTAACATCATCTTCTTAAAATCATCTTGGCCAATTAATAGAGATATATATTTATAGACGTGGTTAGTGAAGCAGTTTTGTAGGCTATGAGTAGAATTTAATTATATTTTTAATTTTTTAAGTTATCATCACTACTTGTATTCCAAATAATATATACTTGTAAACATAAATTGTTAAAAATAAAAGTTTATAGATTTTGTATATGTTGATGAAGGAATACATTGCACAATTATTGCAACAAATATTATAGAGTTATATAATAGGATTGAGCAAAAGGCAAAATACAATGTTAAGTGTGAAATCAATATGCCTAATCCTCTAATTGAGTATCTAAAATCTTTCTATATCTTTGCACAAAGGAAGGAGGATGAATCTTCAAAGGAGGTTAATTCGGGTCTTAAACTATGAAGAGTGCATTATCATGGTAAAGATTTTCATCTTCAAACTATAAAGAGTACATTATTATGGTAAAGATTTTAATCCTTATAACTATAGAGAGGACATTGTCATAGCAAAGATTTTAATCTTAAAATAAAGAGATTATATGGTCAGACATTACATGGTAATGCAAATGATATGAATATTACCATTAAAACAAGGTTAGCACATAGTTTTGAGTTGGAAAAACTTAGGGAAGAGGAACTTGTTATTAACAAACAAACTTTTTGAAAGGTAGTCTAGGCAGTTCTAGCTTGTAGATTGTAAATTTAAACATTTTATAAAGATAAAAATTTAAATCAACCATTAGGTAGTGTATCTGAAAAAAACCAAAAAGGAATAGAAATGATGTTGAACGTGTAAAGTTGTGTCTTTGCCATGGGAGCCAAAATTTTTTACTATAATCCATACCTTGGAAATAATTATTTCCTTGGCTGAATAATTTTTAATGTCGATACTTATTTACTATGAAACATGCCAACAGTGTTCCGAAATCCATTGCCTAGAAAAGCATGAAATGACTATTCAATCTTTCAACATCTACATGGAATATCAAATATCTTGATAGTATTCTTATTCATTGAGTAAGGAAGTGTTAAAAAATTCAACAGAAAAGCATTGGAGTGATATCAACTTCTCCTCATCATTGAATGCTATCCCTAAAGAAAGTATTTAAAATATTTATGCACAACTTTTAGTGTAATACAAGAAGTACCATAATATACTAAATTTTTATTGAATTTTAAGAAATATTATGGAATAGAAAATCATTTAAAAATTTTGACCATACAAGTTTGAGGTGTGTGCAACATAGCTATCTGAAGAGTGGAAGTTCTGCTACTTTCAATGGTTGTAGAAGCTAATGATTTTTTTGTAATAGTTCTTTGTCTTAGGTTAACCTCCAATTTATTTAATCATTAAATAAAACTTTTCAGGATACATGATGTAAATGTAACCCTTGGTTACATTGCAGGAAATCAAGTGCTTTGCTTGTTCACAGCATTACTCAGACGTTACACAATGGTTCCCACCCGTTCAAAATGTAGTTGCAAGATATTCCTGTAGAAAAGACTGATAATGAAAACACTAATAAATTGCATATCCAAACGAATTATGAATCCAAATGAAGTTGAGGCATATCCATACACAATCACAATCGCAAATTGCCATCAATATCAAGTTGTAAAAAGTAGGCATAGGCTCATGACCAGATTGAAAGCCTAGGCTATTTTGTAATGAATTTGTTAAGGCATAAGAAGATGGAATCCAGTCTGGCAACAAAATTAGGACCTTTTGAATGAATTTTTGCATAAATGCTGAAATTCAACCTGAAAATAAACCTTCTGAGGAAATCTTTGGATCAAAGATTAGAGCTCAGACAGATGAAAAACCAAAGTCTTCCAATCAATTTTGTCAATCCAGTAGGATCAAAATAGCAAACACGATAGAATCATGTACGATCATTCTTCACCTCCTCCCAGATGATATCTTAAGCATCAAGCCCCTCACAGATGCCGTGCTTGATCTCGGCGATGGTGTTGACGTAGATGGCGAGACGTATGCCATGGTACGCAATCCTCTGCCACAACTTCCCTGCAAGCGAGCGAGCGTGCACCATGATGGCCTCGAATGCTCTTGCGGCATTGTTGACAACTTGGTCCATGGCATGGGTCTCGAAAGCCTCCATGACCATGAACTTGCAACCGCTGAGCATGGCATCGTGAAATGCCTGCAGCATGAGCTTGCAATGCAACAGAGAATGAACTTGCAGTGCAACAGAGAATGAAAGCTGCATGGAACAACAACATTGATGTCGACAGCTCTGTTGTACAGCCATGAACTTGTAATCGTCGACCACTCCATCATGAAATGCCTATGGCATGAGCTTGCAACACAACAAAGAATGAAAATTGTGTAGAATGACAATGTTACCAAAGCTCATGTATCTGATGTCACCTCCACCATTTGTACTGCCATTGTGAGCTCCACATAGAGCACTTGTGTGAGGTAGTGCTCTCACTCTACTAGGAATTTGAGCACAAAAACCCTACTATGCCTCTCATTTGGTTCCTATTTTTGATCAACTTATCAAATTTAGCTCCTTTACAATGACTCTTTGGCTCCCTTGCATGTGGTGTGTGACTCTTTAGCTCCCCTACAATGTGGTGTGTGACTCTTTAGCTCCCCTACAATGACTCTTTAGCTTCCTTACACATGGTGTGTGATGTGGAGGGTGACAGCTCTCCTGCAGGGACTCTTTGGCTCCTTTGCACATAGTGTGTGACTCTTCGATTCCTCTGCAATGACTCTTTGGCTCCCATGCACATGGCACGTGACATGGAGGATGACCAAATACACTGCCCCCTTCCCCTCCCCATCACACCAGACGTGTTGGCCTCTCCGCCAAAATAAATTGTAGAAATGTAAGTGGGTCCATAATCCAAAGGTCAAAGGATCAAAACCTATCTTTGATATGAATTCAGAATGGCTTCCATTAGATTTTGACTGCATGACTTGAACAAAATGAATTGTGAACGTTAATTTTAATCATTATTTTCAGTTGTTGTTTTGGATGCCAGTGCCACCGTTCAGATCTGTTGTTGCTACTAAGTACTAACAAGGATTATAAAAATTAAAAGGTACTAGCTCGACTACACTTGCACGTTAAATTTCAGTATCTTTAGGGTCGTAATCAAAACATGACATAGAACACTATTTCATTTTGAAATTCGGTAAATGCAATAGTTTCAAAAATTAAAGTTGCTAGGAAAGCCACAATGACAAGAACGAAAAGAAAAAAAATAAGAAAAGATGATGACAAGTGCAAGTGGGAGCAAGAAAAAGAATTTTTGATTCATTTGGTCATATCCTATGCATCAAAATAATCTGAATTATGGAAACGAGGAATCGAGGATTCATGATTCTAAACCTGTTTGGGTATATGTTCCTCAAGAAAAAGTGGGGATGGGTTGGTAGCAGGGGATGTGATACAGAAAATTTAAATATATTAGTTTTTTTAAAAAATTAAATCTCATATATCATAAAAAAGCATTGTAGAATATAGAACAAGTACAAAGTAAATCCAAAATATTGTTAATGTTTAAAAATTGCACAAAAGATTGTAATATCACCATTAAATTGAAGTAATAAATTTGCAAAAGTATAAAGGGCATTGAATCCATTTCCTTACTCAAAGGCCATAATCTGGCCAAATATATAATTTCTGCAACAACCAAAATGACAGCAATAAAATGAAACCCTTTTGTTGCTCAATCCAATCTCTCCGAGAATAAAATTCAGCCTCAAGCCTCAACCAAATTTATAACAAATCACGTTTGCTAATACTTTTCTTCAACAATAACCTATGAGTAGTGCTTTAGGGCCATGTTGAAGACGACCACATTATAAGAAGACACAACTTAACTAAACTAGTCATGAAGGGTAAAGTAAAGACACAGCATCATGAGCTTGCATATGGCCATTGGCGATGTGGTGGTGGGCTTGGTTGGCTTATTGGTTGGCTCATAAGCAAACACGTTTTAGAAAAAGTTGAACAAGCATCCATCTGTCATCATGTTCATGACTCATGACCCATGACGATGACCCCGTTTTGCTTTATAGAAAAAGAGCAAAAGTCAGCAATGACCAATAAACACGTGTAAATTTATCCGGGTGCATGCATGGATCATATCGTATTCATGACATTGAATTGTTGTTGTGTGAGTTAGTTTACGACAATATCTAAATTATTCTAATTCTTCGTTGTCGGATTCATCGTTGTTGTGTGCGTTTGAAAGAACTTGGGGAGGCATAGTTTTGACCCAACATTGACTCATCTTGCCTCGTTTTTCCATGTCTCAGAGTCTGAGAGACCGATTGCGCAAATGCAACATGTTTACACATTTTATTCCACATGATGGCGGATTTTCAGTTCTGAACTTCTGTTCAAGTTCGTGCCCGTCGCCACAACGATTGTTTCTGCGTTGCTTCCACGCAGATAGTTGTATGGGCTTTAAATTGCCTACCAAGCTTATCCTCTGCATTGCAGAATACACCGGTCATCTGAATTGGCTTTTGAGTTCCGTGGCTTTTCCCCCTTTATCGTTTGTAATCATATCAGCAAGTAATGGCGGTTCTGGCTTCAAGAGAAGAGATACTTTCAGTGATGATAATGTTGATGGTGGTGCTTTCGGTTTTGGTTACAGTGGCAGATGCAAGAAATCTGAGGCTGAGGCAACACCAGAAGCACAGATTATAGCCGCAGAATCATGTACAGAATGGATCGCAGACTGTTCATGTAGACAACATGTCCAAAATTGGAGCTGCAGAATTACCTCTCACAAACTCAAAGTTTGCCGTCTGGTCCAAGTCCTGGTGTAGGTAATTCTGTGCCTGTTTCTGCATCCACCCAAAACATCCACAGCTGATTCAATGCCATTCTCATTTAGCATAGTCCGTTCTGTAACTATCATTCGTTGGTTCGTTGTATTCATTTATGGTTTCTTATCTTCTCTATTCCATGCTAGGCTCCTTTCCGTTTATAAGCCCTAATCCTTTTTGTGAATATGAAATTTAGACTTCTTGATGCCTAGGAAACAGCCCATTGAAGTTCACGATTTATCATATGTAAATTCTAAAATCACGTTTGTTACGTAATGGATGGTATGAATTATCAAACAAGAGATATTCTTTACCAAAGTTGATTTCCTACGTAAACTTAGAAAGGAGGTTTAAGGTAAACCTTTGATTTTTTGTAATTCAATTGTCTTTTCAATTTTACATTCTTAAATTTATTTATAAAATGAAAATTCATTATTATACTTACAAAGTGTTGTAGTTCTCTGATGATGCATGAGACTTGGTTAAGGCGTGACTTGTTGATTAAAGTGCACCACGGTTGAGATACAACTGGATACAACCAGAAAATTAAGCCATGTTACTTTCAACATGTATTTTCAATGCTTTTTTTCATTTTAGTTAATCTTAAATTATACGCACCATCCTATAGAAAATGGTGTGGGTGCTATTTCTTATAAAAAATGTACCATCTTGGATATTGAATTATATAGAATTGAAAACCATAAATCTTTAAGTAACTAAAAAATTTCTTACTAAATAGTTTGTCAAATGTAACTCATGTACATTATACTAAGGATTTATATTTATCAATAATATATGAAATGAAATGAAGCTTTATTATATCTCTAGACCTATGAGATCTATTGGATATATATTACATTTTCACAAAAAATAAAGATAGACTCTACAAATTGACTAGGCACCAATGTGGTAGGCAAAACAAATCATACAAGTTTTTTGCTTTAACATTATAATGTTATCTTAAATTGGTAATCATAGTACAAAAAAGAAACACATGTAGTTCATCTTCAAGGGCTTCTAACCTGCACTACCTACAAATGTGTTCTACTTGAGGGAGTTAAATCCATTTTCCACTTTCAATTCTAAGATACTGCAAACTTAAGTGAAGTTTGCTGATATCATTCTGATACTTGATTGGAATAACACCTGAGAGATACTGAGCTTTTGCATAAAGTTTATGAAATCTAATATAATAAAAGTAAAACTATTTCTTACCTTTTATATTAGACCACATCTATGTTAAAATCTTATGCTTGACTACTTGGCAAATATGCTTAGGATTTTGGTACACATTCTCCCAAGAGATATTTCATTTTCTTAACCATTACATTCCTTGAAAATATTAACCACACTCTCATAAACCCTCAAGAATTACTTTAGATAATTTGTCTTGCATTGAGATATGTATGCAATAAGTGCATGTAATGAATTGGTTTCTAAAGGTAATAAATCACATTTACATAATAACATTAAGTAATGTATTTGCTTCTTCACATTTAACTCATCAAGAAGAAAAACATTTTACACTCTTTTCATATCTTTCTAAATTTTAGCACTAATAATAGGTCTCAAACAATAAATCCATGTAATATAATAAGATAGATGATAAGCCGCGATATCGGGGCCACGATATCATATTTGCAATATTGAGTATGTGATATCGGATCTTGCCATGTGATATCAGATATCTGATATCAGGACCTATCCCGTTGCCTATAAATAAGAGGCAGGCACACTTGGTTTAGCAGTTAGTTCTTAGTTCCTTACCCAAACTCTTGCAGTTTCTCGTCTTAGAGTTAGAATTATCTCTAAGTGCCCGCAGTAGGAGTCATAAAGTGAACGAATATTTATTCAAGCATTATGTACTTGAGCATACCTTGTGTTTGAAAATAAAGACAAACTTTATGATAAACCTTGCAGCATTCAGAATAGCTTATCTCTCACCCTTAATGCTATTTACACTTCTTTAATGTTTTCATTAGTTAATTAATGTTGCTTTTATTGATTTGTTAATTTTCACAAGTAAGCACACTCAGTACAACCACTTCGAGCATACATGGAACACTTGGTAACCTAGTAACGATTAGCATTTGGTAATCCTAGCAGTGTTACACTGGTTCAGGATGTGTATGGCAAGTGGAAATGAATGCTAGTGTTAGGACTAGTTAGAGCCTAGTTGTTTAGTTAAATTAATTTAGTTATTAAATTTTTTCATTTCTCCCTTTTTGGCACCAGGACATAAAACATAAAAATCATAAAAATCATATGCCTCAAGGTTACTTAACCATACGATTGTGCTATACAAGTAAGCTTGGGAAGACAACAATCGCTAACCCATCCTTGTTTTGTGAAGGAGCATAAGAACTTAGTCCTTGGAATTCGACTAGATCGTGTGTGAATGCTCGTATTTATATGGTTGGATGTAGGGGTACCTTGTTGCTCATCATTGGTGCCATTGTTGGGGACTTTGTTGTTTGTGTGCTAATTAGAACTTAGGAATCTTTCCATCGTTGGAACGAACCCTTAAGGCTGGTTATTTTAAATTTGTTAGAAAAGAGAAGAGAAAAGTGTCGCACACTAAAGAATTAATCATGTCTCCTTCTTCTTACAAGAGTGTTTCACCACCTAGGTCTGACACAATAAATAATTGAAGGAGTAGTACACATGATGACCCGTGAGTGACCCAACAGTTTCGTATGGTATACGCTTATCCCGATGAGTATATACCAAACTTTACCTTTACCTTTATCCTCCACCAGGATTAACAACTACATTGGTGTGATTTATAAGGTAACATATTGTTACCTCCCAATCGTTCAATCCCAAGCATTCTTCTTCATTCTCTCACATGAATTGGTATGCAGCACTTACAGGTAGAGTACGTTATGCATGAACACGACTCGAGACAGTATTGACCCATGGAGGCACAACATCAAAGGGACTTACAATAGGAGATACATCATAAATATATGAAGGGGAAGTGGTTACATATGTCATAGGTGAAAATGAGGGTGGTGAACCTACCTCAGGAGGTTTTACACACAATGATGTTCCTCCCATTGACTTCGGTCAAGGGGTTGCGTATCAAAATATTCACTCAACTATCCATAACCCAAATTCTGGTACCGAAGGACAAAAAGGGTTCAAAAAAGGAACACAAACACATGACAAAGATGGACATTCTAATCATAACCATGATTGGGGCTGTGATAACTGAAGAGAAGGTAGCAAGCATCATCATGGTGATGGTCCTTCTTCCTCTTCACCTCCATCATCTCCTTTCCCCTCTCCTTTAGGATTGAAATGTGGTCACAGAGGGAAAGACCCTGAGGACAATGGTAGGTGAAATAGGAATAATAGATAAAATATTCGAGAAAGGGGATGAGGGCATTCTAGAGAAATAAACTACAAAAGGAGGGAGAGTAGGGAACAACATCGGCATCATAGACATCATAGAGAATATGATCACGATGAACCCCTACTCACTACCCAAAGTATGCTAGATATAACTGAGGTAGTTAGAATCCCAACAAGGCACCAAAAAGGCAACAGGATCAAAAGATTAGACATGAACAATATCCCACAATTTGAAAGGGGATATAATGTTGATCCTCAAAATCATTTACAAGCATTTCACGATGCATGTGCCTTGCAAAACATAGAATATGAGTAGAAAAAACTCAAGTTGTTTCCACGGACATTAATCAAGGAAGTGGAAAGCTAGTACCGATCCTTAGAATCAGAGTCCATTCACTGATGAAGTACCATGTTAGAACTGTTCAATGATAAGTATCAAATGTACTCCCGAGTGTCCAACCTATGAAAGAAAATCCAAGGATGGAAACAAGGAAGACATGAACCCTTGGATGCCACTATGGACCGATATTATGCATTATTACATCATTGCCCTAGCCATGATTACTTGTAGAGGGAATAACTACGCCATCTCGTAGATGGACTTAGGCACAAAACATGAAAAACCCTTGGGACTTATGCCAAATAAATACTATCCAAGCTTAGAGCCCATCAAGTACAAAGATTGTTAGAGCAAGTTGCCAAGGAGGAAGGTGAGTTAAGGAAAAGAGAGAGTGTGGAGGAATACAATAGAGATCCTTCCCTTCCAAATAAGGGAGCTAGATTTTGTGAGGATGAATAAGAGTCAACACTTGAAGAGATGCTGAATAGGAAAACCTTGCCCATTCAAAAACTTGCATAAGGAGTATTGGAAAAGGTGAACCAAATGTGGGAGTCCCTAGATAATATATTTCAAACCATTCACAAAATAGAAGAAGAGTCTAGGGAACCAGGTAGTGGCTCAGAAAGGAGAAAAAATAAAGAAACTGAATATGCACGTAACAAAGGTAAGGGTAAAGCTACCATCATTGAAGAGGTTGTGGATTTGGATATAAAAAATGATGGTGAATGTGAGATATGTCAATATGACCATCCTAAGGGATGTTCCCTAGTAATATCCAATCTGTGAGAGTTTGGGGTGCATGCACTAAACCCACGATTAAACAAATGATAAACACCTTAAAGGATACCTTATCCTCTAGGTAGCCTAAGATAGTTCCACCAACGCTTGACATATTATCGAAGTGGAACTCCACCACAATCACATGAACAGTATCAAGAGTGACAACACCCACAATCATGGAAAATTCCACCACCACATTAACAGTACCCTTACCATCAACCTAACCCATATGGATACTACGTGTAGCAACCAATCTCTTCACTTGATTCTACTAATCATGTTACTCCTCAGTCTCACCACAAAATCCATGAGTGCTATAGAACTCCTTTTCCTAGAGGAGAGGTTTTACAAATGTACTATCCTTCACATCTGACTATACCTCTTCCACCCTTATCCCCATTACGACCTGCTCTAGCTATGCAGGGTGAGCTCCCTGCCCAACCGCAGCAATGTAACACTATAAGGGCTATTAATCCTTAACCTACTATTGGTTCAGACAACCACTTGAAGAAGAGACCTTTCTTTAGAACCAACAGTTTAAACTAAGTCCTTGCAACCACAAGCAGTAAATTCTCCAAACGCCTCATCACCATTTGAGTCTTCAAAGATTCCTTCAAACCAAAGGCCACACTTAACGCACATGGTCATGTTGACTCATGTAATTACTAATTGGATTAAAGTTGGTTTCCTTCCTAGGAAATTCTCTGATCTTGGAAGTCCTCTTATATATTTGGAAATCCTTGGGAATGAACCTTTCAAGGCTCTTTTGGATTCAGGTTCTATTGTTAACTTAATCTCACAAAAAATATACAAAGCCTAGAACTTGCCTTCATTAAAAAAGAGTAACATACATTTAGAGTTGGTTGGCCAGTCCATCACTGTCCCATTAGGACTAGTGGAAGACATTATCACCACTATTTGTGGGTGGTCATATCTAGCTGATTTTCTAGTGATTCAAGTCAACAACTATAAGGGGGACTTCCCAATCATAATAGGAAGATCATGGCTAAGCATAATTGACACACGCATAGGAATACATGATCTCTCCCTAAAAATATCAAAGGAAAATACATTTAGGAAAATCAAGAAGAAAAAAGTTCCATGCATCGCATACAGTGACATAGGGTGTAATTACATGTATAAGTCCTAGTTTGTACAACATTTAGCATTGCCTACATGAAACCAGTGTGCACCAATAACTAACCTACAAAGATGCTTGTATGCAATAGCCACAAGACATGAAGGCACCCAATGGCTGACAACTAACCAATAGAATGATTTAACTATATGAATGGAACCAACTGAGAGTTTGACTTGCACCTACATTAATATCAAAGATAAATTAGAGCAAGTCTATCGTCAACTTCCAAGTACTAACATCGAAAATATCAACTTGGGGAAGTTGGAAATCTCTGACAAGTTCAAGCAAAAGCCCCTTGAGTTAAAACCATTGCCCAGTGGTATGGAATATACATTTCTCAAAAATGGAAAGCTGGTAATCATTAATGCTAAGCTTGCTCCTTAACAAAAAGAAAGATTGGTGAAAATAGTAAATAAATGGTCGAAAGTCTTTGCTTGATCATATCTCAAATTAACCGAAATAGATCCTAGGATATGCCAACATAGAATTTACACTTACCCCTTCATGAAACCTCGATGACAACCACAGAGGCAACTAAACCCAAAGTTTAAGTAAGTAGTTAAAGAAGAAATTGAACAACTTCTAAAAGCTAGGTTCATCTATCCCATTGCTAATAGTGAATGGGTTAGTCTGTTAGTCATTGTGCCCAAAAAGGGAGGTAAATGAAGGGTGGGTATAGACTTTAGGCTATTGAACATGGCAACATTTAAAGACCACTTTTCATTTTCATTCATCAACCAAGTCTTAGATACCATTACAAGGCATTGCTACTCTAGTTTTCTGGATGGCTACAGTGGATATATTCAAATTCAAATAGCACTAGAAGACCAAGCCAAGACTACGTTCACAAGTCCTTGGGTGACATTTGCATATAAGTAGATGTCGTTTGGCTTATGCAATGCCCTAGCAATGTTTCAATGTTTGGTTCTAAGTATCTTTCAATAGCAAATAGGAAATGGTGTGGAGGTCTTTATGGATGATTTCTCCACTTATGAGTGGACTTCAAACAAGCATTGGACCGATTAGAGCAAGTAGTGAAATGATGTGTAGAAACCAACTTAAGGCTCAATTGGTAAAAAATTCATTTAATGGTCCAAGAAGGCATTGTATTATGACACAAGATTTCACAAATAGGAATAGAAGTAGATCCTAAAAAGATTAAGGTCATCCAAGGAATCACTCGGCAACTTGAAATTGTAAAAGACATTTGATCATTCCTTAGACATACTAGCTATTATAGATGCTTCATTGAGAACTTTTCAAGGATTGTGAAACCTTTGGTAGAACTAACAAAGAATGATGTACCTTTTGAATGGACCAAGGAATGCGAGCTAGCTTTCCAAACATTAAAACAGAAGCTTGTAGAAATGCCTATTCTACAAGCTCCTGACTGGTCCAAACCATTCCACATAATGACTTATGCATCCAACTTTGCCTTATGAGTTGTACTTACACAGTTAGATGACCAAAAATGTCTATATTACATCCACTGTGTAAGTCAAAGTATCGCTGGTGCACAACTCAATTACACCACAACGAAAAAAGAGTTAATAGCTATGGTGTTTGCACTAGAAAAATTTAGGGACTATGTATTGGGCTATAATATATTTGTACATATGAATCATAGTGCAATTTGGTTCCTAATGAATAAACCAATGGTGAGCCCTCACATCATAAGATGGCTCATGATCTTACAAGAGTTCGATCTTACGATGATCAATCATAAAGGCACCAAGAATGTTGTTGCTGATCATTTATCTTAGTTGTGATGGGACAACAAAGAAGATGAATATCCAATTTCTAACCATTTCCTTAATGAACTCCTCTTTGTAGGTGTGATAAACAATCACCGACCCACTAATACAAATTGGTATAGTAGCATTCTCACTTATCTTCTTACACAAGAGACACCATAAGGGTTAGATGTTAAAAAGAAACAATAGTTTCTTCACCAAGCCAAATATTTCATGGAAATCAATGGACACCTTTATAAGGTATGTCCTGATAACTTGGTTCAATAGTGTGTTCCCGATGTAGATCAATTGCAAGTTCTCCAAGACACTCATGAGGGCCCTTATGGGGGTCATTATGCAAGGAAAAAAATAGCCATAAAAATATTTCTTGTAGGATACTATTGGCCTACATTGTTCCAAGATGCTAATCATTTCATCCAATCTTGTGAGTGTTTCCAATGTGATGGGGGAATGACTGCTAGAATGGAGGATCCACAATAATGGATTCAACATTTAGAATCCTTTAGCATATGGGGAATAGATTTTATGAGGCCTATTACATCGATGTCTAATGGAAAAGCCTACATTATTGTTGTTGTTGACGATTTTACCAAGTGGGTAGAAGCAGCCGCTATGATAGACTGTACATCATCTACCGTTACACAATTCATTCAACAAAAAATAGTAAATAGGTTTGGCATGCCTTGTGCACTTATTTATGACAATGGTACACACTTTACAGGTTCAACTTTTCAAAAGTTAATGCAACGTTTAGGAGTTGAGGACAAACTGACTGCACCATATCATCCTCTAGCAAATGGTCAATCCAAGGTCACGAATAGGAAGATCAAAAAAATATTGACATGAACCATTAGCATGTATAGGTGAGACTGGAGCACCAAACTAAACGATGGTCTCTAAGCATACCGCTCCACATGGAAACTCCCTATAGGCTACTCTCCCTATGAGTTAGTGTACGGTAAGCTTCTGATGCTTCCTATTCAAGTGGAGATCTGTACACTATCCACAACATGTGACCTTAATCTTGACCTCAATCTAGCACAAAAAGAACGGCTAATGAACCTTAACTTGATACATGAAAACTGATTAGCCACCCTATCATCTAATAAACTACATAAGGCTTTTAACAAGCAGCATCATAACCTAGGGATTAGGAAGGTCAAATACCAATTGGGAGATAAGGTTCTTTATTGGAATCCCACACATGTATCCCAATGAACTAAATTTCAAACACTATGCAAAGGACGTTACATCATTCATGAAACTTTTACTTTAGGGGCCATGATGATCTACAAACTTGAAAGCCCGAATAAGAAGTTATTGGTCAACATCCAACAAACCAAACCCTTCCATGAGCCTAAAAAAACTAATACTAATACTACCTCTATTGGTGGACAACCTTGCTCATTATTTTAGATCTCCTCCTTCCAACTTAGTCATGGGGGAGATGGCCATCAATGCTAACCATTCTAATCTCTCAGTTCCTTTGCTTTTACATATTTTTTCATCTTTACTTATTTTTTTACACCATCATTAACATTTTTACTATTTATTTGTTTGATTTATTCGAATTCGTCACATAATAAGTACTCACAATGGTGGGTTGTATTATAATAAGTGTTGATTACTAATGTTTGTGTTTTACCTTTGAATTTTAGTGTTGATGCTAAGATATGATTTCTTTTCATAAAATAGGTAATGATTCCACGTCACCCAATTATCCATGCAACTATATGGTCTCCCTTGGAAATGTACTGTCCCTTTTCTAAGAAAACTTATTAAGGAATTGGTGTCTTAGTACTCTTCAAACCAAGGAAAGATTCAAATGGATGGAAAAGGGTATGACCTCAAGGGGATTCGACACATTTTTGCTAGCTATTCTCTTGGGTACTTGGATTTTTTTCATAGGTTTTTTGCCATCCTACTCTTGACCAAATCTTGGGGAGTTGACTAAATCAAATAAGTCTTTGCATGGTGTGGTTCTCACATTCAAAAAAAAAAAAAACTAGTGAGAACTCAAAGTATACCCCTTAGACATAATAAAGAAACATGGGCTACAAGCACTAGTTATGGCATTGGAAAGACATGTTATCTATGCTTGAAGGTTCCCTCTAACTAAGGCCCTTTCTCACTTCCTACTTCTTCTCTTGTTGGGATGGTGCTGACTCTGCGGATGCATTCTTGTTACTTTAGGAGGATGGATTAGTCAAGTGTGTTGATGCAAGGTCACTGGATGTGGATAATTGAATCTAGATTTGGATAGAATTTTATTAAGTTACCTTAACCACATATTACACAAGGGACTTTACACGACCTTAATTGTAAGACTCCATTCCATTCTCTTCACTCATTTTGTATTACCTTCCACATTCCACCTCATTGCCAGTTTTATGATGAGTCTATATCTTGGTTGATGCATTGTTAGTCTTCGATAAAATACTTATGGAAAATTTTTAACCATTGTTTCCATATGTCATTCTGAGAGCCTATGGACTCTTGGGTTTGTAAGTTTGTCAGGGCATTCAGGGCATGAGCTTGCTTTGGAGAGCATCCACTAGCATTCCTTTTTGCTGCAATTGTTAAGATCTTTTCCTTCAAAATTTCTTACAATCAACTATTTCTCATTCACCCCATCAATGACATCCATTTTTGGTTTTTTTTATTGGCTTCATTGTTGTTGTTCCTCATATCCTTCTTGTTCTTTAAAAGTGTTCAACCCTATTGCTACCAGAGGTTTGCTCTTAGTCGTGGGGGCCCTGTCACAAATTTTTCCATTCCATAACTATCTTACCCCTACACCTTAGGTATTTATTAGTGCTAAAACTCTCACCCAGTATCTACCATACCCACAACCTAGCCAATGTACTTTATATCGAGGCAAGATATCAACTGCATTAGGTTTTATCTTCCTTTGCTAATACGTAAGTGTGTTGTATGTGCAGATGCTGATTATACGAAAAATGGATTGGGATAAGAGGGAGCACTAAGCATGGATTGGAGCTAGAGCATTTATGCAAGGAACAAATTTGGACATGTAGCTATGGATGAACAATAGTGTCCACAGTTTTGACATTGGCAGCAACACACCTCATTTTCTCTCTCTCTCTCTCTCCAAGCTGTTGAATGAGGGTCTAGATGGCATATATGTATAGTGTTCACCACAATGGGCATGAAAACCAATGTTGTAATATATTTGTTGATCCGTTCCTCAGGCACTTTGAGTCTGTCATCCCATGCCATCATCAGTTATCATTCAGTCAATAATCCCATACCTTCCCAATATTATGTAAGGAACTCGAGGATGAGTTTTCATTCAGTCATGGGGGTATGATGAGCCATGATATCGAGGCTTCAATATCACGTCTGTGATATCAAGTATGTGATATCAAATCCTGCCATGCAATATCAAACATTCAATATTGGGACCCGTATTGTTGCCTATAAATAAGAGGCAAGTGCACTTGGTTTGGTAGTTAGTTCTTAATCCCTTACCCAAACTCTTGTAGTTTCTCTTTCATAGAGTTAGTATTATTTCTATGTGCCCGTAGTAGGAGTCATAAAGTGAATGAATATTTATTCAAGAATTGTGTACCTAAGCACACCTTATGTTCGAAAATAAAGATAAACTTTATGATAAACCTTGTAGCATTTGGAATAGCTTATCTCTCACCTAAATGCTATTTACAGTTCTTTAATGCTTTCATTACTTAATTAATGTTTCTTTTATTGATTTGTTAATTTTCACAAGTAAGTACACTCAGTACGACCACTTCCAGCATACATGGAACACTTGGTAACCCAATAATGAATAGGGTTTGGTAATCCCAGCAATGTTACACTAGTTTAGCATGTGTACGGAATGTTGGAACGAATGATGGTGTTAGGACTAGTTAGAGCTTAGTTGTTTAGTTAAATAAATTTAGTTATTAAATTCTTTCATTTCTCACTTTTTAGCACTAGGACATAAAACATAAAAATCATATGCCTCAAGTTTACTTAACCATACAATTGTGCTATATGAGTAAGCTTGGGAAGACAATGATCGCTAACCCATCCTTGTTCTATGAAGGCGCATAACCAGTTAGTCCTTGGAATTTGACCAGATCGTGCATGAACACTTGTATTTGTATGGTTGGACATAGGGATACCTCTCCACTCATCAATAGATGATAGTGAATCTTCTTTTGTATGCTGATGATGCTACCTTGATCTCAACTACCAATCCTAGAGTCCTAAAACCTTGCACTTGCTTTTGAAAGCATAAAAAACCTTGAAACATCCTTGAATTATGTCTTTGAAATACTTCCTTCACATGTAATTATTTATACAAATCAGACCAAAATATTTAAAATAATCTACTATTTGTACATTGGTACCTCCAAAATGCAAGTTATAATAGGTATTTTTTGTACCCTAGATCATTAGTTTGGTTTTATCAATATTTATTTGAAGACCAAATGAGAAATAATAATTTTCTAATACTTTTAAAATGGCTTGCATATTATCTACAATAGTGAAGATTAAGGCAATGTCATTTGTATACAAAAGAAGATTCACTACTTGGAATTCAATTTTGATAGCATGAATATTTTTCCCATTGTGCAACCATTCTTACATTTCATTAATAAAGATACAAAAGATAGTTGGAGAAAGTAGATAACCTCTCTTAACTCTAATTTACTTTGGAATTAAAATTGTTTGTTTGAATTGTTATCTATAATTTCAATAATCTCTTCCTCATAAAATATTTTAGTTGTTGCAATGAAATTTGAAGAGAGGCCAATTTTATGCAAGCATAAGTTTTGTTTATCTAAATAGCTTTATCTAGATGCTAAGTTAGCTCTAAACTTGAAACAATAAAACCCTTTTGGGAAAAGCCAAGATAAAGCTTGAACTTGTGACTTCTTTTGAAAAGGTCTTCTTTTTCTTCTTCTTCTTATTTTTCTTTTTCTTTTTTATTTTTGTTTTGGAAAGAACAAGCTTCATTTAGGTTTTGGCCTACCATGATAAAACACTTTCTTCCAACTAGTTGAATAAGCTCAACCTTGCATTTGGCTTTCTCTATACAAATTGAAAGAACTTATCATTACAATAGGTTGGAGTTTTCCTTTAATAAAGAATCTCATAAGAAAAATTAGTTTCCAAGTTCAAAACATCCAACTATCTCTCCCTTCTTGAGATTAGAAAGAGCACTACCACAATTCATAATTAAGAGGCAAAAAAAAAAACAAGCAAAATTTCAAAACCATATCATATAATAGTTTCAATACACACATAATATCACTACATGCAAAATCATTAACAAAGAGAGCCTGGATAGAATAGATTGTATCATGAATGAAAAGAGAATAGAACACATTAACATCCCTACCATATAAACTTATATTAGTTTGAATAGAGCACCATATTAGGATACAGATGAGTAGAGAATCAACAACACACATGAGCTTAAATCACACATATAAAGAAAACATTAATCAAACAACATGCCAAAAATTAAAGAAACAAGATAAGCACCAATATTATAGAGGCATAGAAAGTAGAAAACACAAAGATCAACATCACAATTTTTTTGAAAAAATCGAAATCCAAGATAACATAGAACATATACTCCCTCATTTTTTCAAAAAAGGTGAAAAATGGCTACTCTTGACATCCAATACGTTAAGCTTAAAACATAGACAATAAAGATAGATATTCATAAAATAAGCAAAAAATAAATAAAGGAATCTTGAAACATTCATAAGAGATAATTAAACAAAAAGAAGAAGAAAAGATAGCTAGAAAGTAAAAGAAAACTTACATACTCCTCCTGCAACAAAGCTTATTAACTTATATTTTATCCCTAAACCAAAAAAAAGAAAGTTAGATGATTACATCTATTTGGATAAAGTAGTTACACCTAGTAGCGTTCTTAAATAGGTGAACCTATCTCTACATAAAGCTTTTTGTAAAAGTATGGGCTCTATGCTCTTTTGTTGAAAGATAAGATAACCTTACTATTTGCAATTATACTTGATCATAAAGAAAATGATACTTAATTTTAATATGTTTGGTTTTTCCATAAAAAATAGGATTTTTAGAAATGAAAATAGTAACATTATTATCATAATGATCATAATAGTATTAGAAAATAAAATACCAAGGAGTTTTAGAATTTGTATCCATAAAATTTATGTAATAATGAGAAGTAGCTACAAATTCAACTTTAATTGATGATAATGCAATAAAGCTTTGCTTCTTGCTCAATGAAGATAGCATGCTAGTTCTAATAAAGTGGCAAATCCCATTCATAGATTTATGATAATCTTTATTACCAACCTAATCAACATTTGTGAAATCTTGTAGCTCAAAAATTTCACACTTTGAATACAATAACTCATGATTTGTTGTGTCCTTCATATAATATAAAATATTTTGAGCTACTACCAAGTGCAATTCTTTTGTATTTTCCTAAAACTAAGAAATTAAAAGCCATCACATAAGCTATATTAGGTATGCTTGCTATTGCATAGTGAAGGCTCCAAACAATGGATCTATGAAGACTGGAATCTAGCATCCTTCCATGATCATCTTTGCACAAATGGGCATCATGCTTAAGGAAGAAACAAAAGCTTTAGCTTTAATCATTACCAAATCATTTAAGCATCTGTTGAGCATACTTTATCTAAGAAATAAAGGTTCCTTATCTAATCTACCATATATGCAAGCTTAGGAAATTTTGATTTCAAATTTTGATTTCATAACTTTAACAAACTCTCTACATGATCTTGATCTTGTTCCTCCAAACCTTATGTCATTAACATAAATTAGAATAATTTAAAATCTCATATCACCCTTTTTAACATAAAAAGTACTATCCAAAAGAGTTTTTATATACTCATTCTCTAATAGATTTGAATTGATATTTTCAAAACAACGTTATAGTTTTGGTTTCTCTATGTAAATTATCTCTTTGATTTCACCATTTAGAAAGGATGAATTCACATTTATTTGATAGAGCTTAAATTCCTATTTCATTGCAAAAGTTAGAAGCATCCTAATAGATTCTAGTCTTCCAACTAGAGCATATGTATCTTGATAATCAAGATATCTAATTTATGCAAAGCCTTTTGCTGCTACTCTTATATTATTCTTGATCACTTCACCATGTTCATTTAGCTTTTTTACAAACCCACTTGATTCCAACAATATTAGCCTCTTTTGGCTATAAGATTAGCTCTCTGGTATTGTTTTTGATAATTTTCTTTATCTCTTCATCCATAGTTATTCTTTAGTATTCATTTTCAAGAGCTTATTTTACTATAAAAAAATGGAGAAGAAAAGAAGACACATCATTAAGCCATGATCCATTGTTTCAACTCTACTACTTTTGGTCCTTCATCCAAAAGGATTTTTTAGAATTTCCAACATAGATTTGAATCTTTGAGTTCTTACTCTTAGGCCATCCTTGAAAGAAATCTCTTATACTTTTTCTACTTCATTAATAAGAATTGATTAATCCTTGTTAGTTTTTCTAGCTCATTCAAATGTTAAAATGTCAACATCATTTTCTTCATAATTGCACTCATGCCTTTCTTAGTACATTTTTAGTTTCCTTTGATAATTCATCAATTTTACATTAGAAGTTTCAACGATCTTTAATTTTTTAAATTTTTAGCATCGCTAAGCTTTTGACCAATTACAATATCCAATAGATAGACCATCATGACATTAGCTATCAAGCTTATGAACATTATCTTAATTTGTAATATTACATTTGTTAACAAAAATTTTAAAATAATAAATGTTAGTATTCATACCATGCCACATTTGATAATAATTCTTATGATAATTTACTCTTATCAAACATCTATTAATGATGTACACTAGTATTCTTGCAACTTCATTTCATAATTGTTTCAGGAAATTATTTACTTTATTATTGATTAAGTAGTTTCCAATATTGTTCCATTTCTTCACTCTACTAGACCATTGTGTTTTGGTATCTTAGCTAATGAAAATTATCTCTTGATACTTACATTCCTACATAGCTCATAAAACTCATTTAAGGTGAACTCACCTTCATTATCAGTCCTAACAACTCTGATATTTTACTCTCATTTCAATTTGAACCAAAATTTTGAATGCCTTAAATCTTTTAAATATATTATACTTATTCTTAACACAAGTTAGCAATGACATTCTTGTATAACCAAATGAGGTAGAAATATTTGTTGCCATCAATACTAGCTACATGAAAGGCCCTACAAACATCCATATATAATAATTTAAGTGTATATTTGCAATGTAAATGAATGATTTAAAAGGAAATTTGGTTTGTTTATCATGTTAACAAGTAGGAAATACATCTTATAAATAACTTACTTGAGGCATACCTCTCACCCCTTGTACATTTACAAGAGCTTGTATGTTGCTTAAGCATAGATGTTCGAGTCCCTTATGCCATAAATTGTTGTTGCTTATTTTAGAGAAAAATGTTAGAGATTGAGGCTACTTATTTATATATTGGGAATAAGAACTGTTTAGAAACCATGTATTTGGATTACATAAGCTCTTTAAAGCTAAATGAATAGGAAGTGTTATTATATATATTGATTTCCAAACACGTTATCCTATTTTCACATTTCTTAAAAAAGGCTTAGTAGCATATGCTTGAAAGGTAGATATATAGTAAGGAGTAACATACATTCTACAATCTCTAGCTTTATTATTCAAACTATCATAGTTAATACAACATCCTTAAAAGTAATTAGAAAATGATTTTTAGTTGTAATTGAGTATTAAAATTCTTAGTGTAGGAAGAATTCCCTTACCTATGCATGAAGCCAAGGTTTTTGGTGATGGAAGCTGTATCTATATTTTTATGATTGGAGTTGATCCTTTTATGAATGGCTATTTTGTAGATGAACTAGACACATATATATGGCCTCTTTTATCATTACTTTAGTTTTTTTGAGTAAGGAGTGAACATGCTAAACAAATGAGATGCACCTAGAGCATTTTTACCTTTCATATCTTTCATTAGTCATAGCATTCCGTCTTTAAGCTTTAAATTCTCTTATTTATTTGATTCAAGATTTTTTTATAGCTTTCAACTTCTTGTTCCTTTTTGTTTAGGAAATCATTTAAATTTTTATTAACTCTGACCACTATTTTTAATTATTCCATTAGCCTCTCTATATGAATGTCATCAACTTCCTCACACTCAAGCTTAATTGTCTATTGAAGTTGATTTAGCTTCATCTTCACTTGAGCACATAGTCTCAAAAGTGCTAAAAGCTTCTTTTTTTCTTTGGTTAGTATACATAAAATTATGAAAGTCATTACCATCAGATTCATAAATTTGTAGTACTAATATCAAGATTGCTAATTGCAAGTTTAGCATGATCAAAGTGAGAAAATTAATTTTCTACATCATTTTTAGTCTTTGTACTACTCTCTAAATGTTATAATTTATTTTTCATTTTAGCTAACTAAGCTTTCAATTTTTCAAACATTTATAAAGTACTCTTAGGATTGGACTGGATCAGTTGATTCTTCTAGTTTTCTTCAACTTGTTTCTTTTTGAAGTAGACTATAATCATATGACCTATCTCACCACAATAATAAAAAGATAAAAAAAATAATTAAATAGAGCCATAGTGGTCATCCTACTAAGTGACGTCTCAAGAAGATTGGTAGATAAGCAAAAGCCTAACCTCTTCAAGTGGCTACATTTAGGCTCGAACCTAAGTCCTTGACTTGAGAAATAAGCACCTTACCATAATAATAGCAAAAGATTAAGAAACGTATATATATATATATATATATATATATATAGCTTCTTACTATCCCTTTTCCTTTTTAAAATCCTATGCTCTCTAGTAATATTTATAATTTCCTTCTCAAAAATAGAGTATGATGTTAATGATTTCTATTTATCATCATTTCTTATCACTTTAGCTTTGGATGTAATCTACTTATTGTTACATGAGGTACTTTCTACATCCTTCCTAATTTCAAAAGCTAAAATAATGTTATGAAGTTCTACTATTGTTGATTTGTAAAGATCTTTTTCCTCTTTAAGGAATGAAACTTTTGATTCAATTTACTGCCTCAAATTAAACTTCAAAAAGCATGTTGATCTCACTCATACTTTGTCCACTTGGGTAAAAATACTACTAATACTTTCATTTTCTTCCATCTTCAAAGAATTTAAACAAGTTATTAGAGTTACTAGCTTATAGTTTTTAATGTTTTCATCTCCTACATTGATGAGTGGCGAGGTACCCCTATGCTCAACCATACGAATACGAGCGTTTCATGCAAAATCTAGTTGAATTCCAAGGACTAAGTTCTTATGCACCCTTGTGGAATAAGGATGTGTTGTTTGGTTGTTGTCTTCCCAAGCTTACCTATATGTCATGATTGTATGGTTAAGTAAGCTTGATGCATATGATTTTTATAGCTTTTATGTTATTATGTCCTACTGTTAATAAGGGAGGAGAAAGAGAGATAACTAAGTGACTAATTTAACTTAACTACTGATTAACTAGGCTTTAACTAATCCTAACAACAGTATCCATTCTCACTTTCCATACACATCCTAAATCAATGCAACACTATTGGGATTACCAAATGCTAATTGTTACTGGGTTACCAAGTGTTACACACATGCTTGAAGTGATCGTACTGTGTGTGCTAATAACAAAAATGTAAAGCACATAAAATAAAATAAAATAAATGCAAAAGAAAATAAAATAAAATAAGTGTGTAAGAAAAAAAATCTCTAGTGCTGCAAGGACGAATCAAGGAGCTCATCTTTATTGCCATACACAAGGTGTGCTCAAGTACAGAATGCTCAAATAAAGATCCATCCACACTTAGACCTCCTACTACAGGCACTTGGAAAATACTCTAACTACAAAATTTTTGCTACTTGACTGCTCAAAGACTTCTAAAAAACTTCCCAAAAAGAGTCCCCTAAAAGACTCCCTTCTAAATTGTGCACCTGGGCACTGTATTTATAGGCTTGGGAGAAACTACTCTAATAATTAGAAAAACTACCACTCTAATAATTAGAAAAACTACCACTCTAATAATTAGAAAAAATTCCACTCTAATAATTAGAGAAACTACCACTCTAATAATTAGAAAAACTTCCACTCTAATAATTAGGATAACCTGCTAGAGTAACTACTCTAATAATTAGAATAAAATGCTAAAGCAACCACTCTCATCATACCCCCACAACTGAATGAAAACTCATCCTCAAGTTCATTACAAAATATTTGGAAGGTATGAGATTATTGGCTAATTGACAATTGATGATGGAATGGGATGATAAACTCAACATGCCCAGTGAATAGATCAATAAGCATATTACAACATTAGTGTTCATGACCATTATGGTGAACACTCGTACATAAATGACATCCAAGCCTTTATTTGGCAACTTGAAGAGAACAAGAGAGAGAGGAAGAACATGGAGCATGTTGCCGCCAATGCCAAAATTATGCCTTCCATTGTTTATCCATAGCCATGCCACCAGACTTGCTCCTTTCATAAATACTCCAATTCTGGTCCATCCTAATTCCTTTCTCCAAGCCTAGTCCATTGTTTGTATGATTGACATTTGTACACACAACACAGTCACAAATGAGCAAGGATAGATAAACCATAATGTAGTTGATACCTTACCTTGATATGAAGCGCATTGGCTGAGTTGTGGTTATGGTAGAAACTAGTTTGAAGATTTATCATAGGTGACTACCGAAGGTGTAGGGGTTAGGTGAATAGTAAAATGGAGAAAATTGAAAAATTTATGCTAGGACCCCCACGACTAAGAGCGAACCTCTAGTAGCTATAAGATGGAAAAATATGAGGAATAAGAAAGATGGAAAAAAATAACAATGACAATGTGAATAAAATGGATGTCATGGATGGGGATGAAACAAGAGATGATTGATTACAAAAAATGTTTAAGAAAAAGAACTTAACAATTGCACCAAAAAGAAATGCCATTGGGTCCTTCCCAAAGTAAGCTTATGCCTTTTGTGCCCTGACAAACCCACAAACCAAAGGATCCGTAGGCTCTAGGAATGTCATTTGGAAGAAAGAGTTAAAAACTTACCCACAAGAATTCACCAAAGAAAAACAATGCATCAACCTAGAATGAACTAATGATAAAATTGACAATGAGGTGGAAAATGGAAAGAAAAATGGTGAGGAGAGAGTGGAATGGAATCCAAAGAACAAGGTTGTGTAAAGCCTCTAGTGAGAAAGGTTTGGTTTGTTGTATGTTGAACAACAATTTCTTGTCTAAGCTCTCAAGTTTGTATATTTTCATGGCCCCTGAAGGTAAAGTTGCGTAAATAATATAAGGTCTTTCCCACAGTGTTTGAAATTTAGTACATTGTGGTACGTGTGTGGGATTCCAGTAGAGAACCTTATCTCCTGGTTGATATTTAACTTTCATAATCCTTAGGTCATGACGTTGTTTATTGAATGCCTTATGCAACTTGTTAGATGATAGGACAGCTAATTGGTTTTCATCTAGCAAGTTAAGGATTACTAACCATTGTTTCTATGCTAGATCAAAGTCAAGGTTGAGGTCACATGCCATGGATAGTCTACGGAGTTGAGTTTGAATGAGAAGCATTGGTAATATACCGTACACTAAATCATAGGGAGAGTATCCTGTAGGGAGTTTCCATGTGGAGCAGTATGCCCAAAGAGCATCATTTGGTTTAGTGCTCCAATCTTGCCTAAACTTGCTAATAGTTCTTGCCAATATCTCTGTAATCTCCCTATTGGTGACTTCTACTTGACCGTTCGCTTGGGGGTGGTATGGTGTAGTCAATTTATGCTTAAACCCTAGGTGTTGCATTAATTTTCAAAAAATTGCACCTATGAAGTGGGTACCATTTTTTGAAATAAGTGCATGAGGCATACCAAACCTATTTATGATTTTTTGTTGAACAAATCATGCATCTGTAGATGATGTAAAATCCTTAACAATAGCTGCTTCTACCCATTTAATTAGGTAATCAAGAGCAACAATGATATAGGTTTTTCCATTGGAAATTGGTGTAATTGGCCCCATAAAATCAATTCCGCATATGTTTAAGGGTTCTAATAGTTGAATCCATTGTTGTGGACCCTCCATTCTAGCATTCATTCCCCCATCACATTGATAGTGCTCACAAGATTGGATGATATGATGGGCATCCCAAAATAATGTAGGCCAATAATATTTTGCAAGCAAGATCTTGATGGCCATTTGTCTCCTAGTGTAATGATCCCACAAGGACCCTCATGATCATCTTGGAGAACTCGTAGTTGATCTATATCAGGAACACACCATCGAACCAAGCCATCAGGACACACTTTGTAAAGTTTCTCATTGATTTCCATAAAGTACTTGGCTCAATGAAGAAACTATTGTTTCTTCTTAAGGTTTAACTCTTCTCGTGTTTGTTGGGTGAGGAGATAGGTAAGAATGCTACTATACCAATTTGTCTCCATGTTGATTGATTATTCACTACACCAAAAAAGAGGAATTCATCAGGGAAATGATCAAAAATTGGATACTCATCCTCTTTATTGTCCCATCGCAACCAAGATAAATGATCAACAACTACATTCTTGATGGCTTTATGATCGATCATCGTTAAATTGAACTCTTGTAACATTACAAGCCATCGTATGATACGAGGGCTTACCATTGTCTTATTCATGAAGAATCGTATTGCACTATGATCTGTATGTATATATACTTTATATCCCAATACATAGTGTCTATAATTTTCTAGTGCAAACACTATAGCCATTAATTCTTTCTCAATGGTAGTATAGTTAACTTGTGTACCAATGATACTTCTACTTGTATAGTGGATATAATAACAACACTTCTGGTAATCTAACTATGTAAGTACGGCTCCTAAGCCATAGTTGGATGCATCAATCATGATATGGAATGGTTTGGACCAATCAGGAGTTTGTAGAATGGGTGTTTCTACTAGCTTCTATTTCATAGTTTGAAAAGCTAATTCTCATTACCTGGTCCACTCAAAAGGTACATCCTTTTTTGTTAATTCCACAAATTGTTTGCCAACCTTTGAAAAGTTCTCAATAAATCTCCTATAGTAGCCAGTATGTCCAAAGAATGACCCAATATCTTTAACATTTTTCAGTTGATAGGTAATTCCTTGGATAACTTTGATTTTCACGGGGTCTACCTCTATCCCTATGTGTGATATTTTTTTTCTAGTACTGCATCCTCTTGGACCATCAAATGGATTTTTTTCCAGTTGATCCTCAAATTGGTTTTAGACATCTTTTGAACACTTGCTCTAATCGGTCCAAAGCTTGATCAAAGCTTGCTCCATAGGTAGAGAAATCATCCATAAAGACTTCTATACCATTTCCTATCTGTTGTTGGAAGATTCTTAGAACTAGTTTTTGAAATGTTGTAGGGGAATTGCACAAGGAAAATGACATCTATTTGTATGCAAACATTCCCCAAGGACTAGTGTAGGTAGTCTTGGCTTGGTCTTCTAGGGCTATTTATATTTTATTATATCCACTATATCCAGCCAGAAAACTATAGTAGCAATGCCCTGCAATGGTGTCTAAGACTTGGTCAATAAATGGCAATGAAAAGTGATCTTTGAATGTTGCCATATTTAGTAGCCTAAAATATATGCACACCCTACATTTACCTCCATTTTTAGGCATAATAACTAAGAAGCTAACCCATTTGCTATTAGCAATGTGGTATATGAACCCAACCTTGAGAAGTTGTTCAATCTCTTCCTTAACTACTGGCTTCAACTTAGGGTTCAATCGCCTCTACAGTTGTATTCAAGGCTTCATGGAGGGGTCAGTGTAAATCCTATGTTGTCATATCCTAGGATCTATTCTAGTTAATTCGAGATATGACCAAGTGAAGGCTTTTGACCATCTATTAATTACCTTCAGCAGTTCTTCTTTCTATTGAGGAGCAAGCTTAGTATTGATAATTACCAATTTTCCATTTTTAAGGAATGTGTATTCCATACTAGTATGCAATGGTTTCAGCTCGAGGGGCTCCTACTTAAATTTCTTAGGGATTTCCAACTTCCCCCAATTGACATTTTCAAGGTTAAGACTTGGAAGTTGGCGATGGAATTGCTCTGATGTGTTTATGCTATCGATGTAAGAACAAGTCAAACCCTCAGTTGGTTCCATGCATATGAGTGAACTGATTTCTTGATCAGCTATCAACCACTAGGTACCTTCCTATTGTGTGGCTGCTACATATAGGCATCTTTGTATGTTGATGACTTGTGCACACTGATTGCATGCAGGCAATGTTAAACTTTGCACAAACCATGAGCTCTGCATGCAGTTACACCCTATGTCACTATATGCGATGCACGGAACTTTCTTCTTCCTGATCTTTTTGAATGTATTTTTCCTTGATATTTTTAGGGAAAGATCAAGGATTCCTAGGCATGCATCGATGGTGCTTAGCCATGCTCTTCCCATTATGATTGGGAAGTCCCCCTTACCATTATTCACCTGAATCACTAGGAAGTTAGCTTAGTATGACCACTCACAAATAGTGTTAACAATGTCTTCCACCAGTCCCAATGGGACAGTGATAAACTAGTCAACCAACTCTAGACAGATGTCGCTCTTTTCTAATGGAAGCAAGTTCCAGGCCTTGTACATTTCTTGAGAAATCAAGTTGACATTGGAACCTGAATCCAAAAGAGCCTTACATAGCACATTTTCAATGATTTGTAAGTATATCAGAGGACTCCCAAGATCAAATAATTTCCTGGGAAGGTGGCCAAATTTGATCCAATCGATGATGTCATGTGTTAGCATGACTGTATGCATTGAGTGTGGTGGTTGAGTTGAAGGAGGCTCCAAAGTTTTGATTGATACTAAGGAATCTAAGGAATCAGCTGCTTGTGATTACAAGGGCTTGGTTGAACTATTGGTTATAAAGAAAGATCTTTTCTTCATGTGGTTGTTGGAACCAATAGTAGGTTGAGAGTTAACAACCTTTGTGGCATTACATTGTTGTGACTAGGTAGGGATTTCACCTTGCATATCTGGAGTAGGTGGTAGTGGACCTATTGGTGAAAAAGATGTGGATGGATGAAAAGGATCATATGCTTGCAGAATATCACCCCTCGAAGAGGGAGTCCCATAATACTTATCAGCTTGGTAGTGAGGTTGAGGAGTGATGTGACCAGTAGAGTTACATGGGTAGATTGGTTGTTGCACGTAATATCCATATAGGTTAGGTTGCTGGTAAGGATAGTGTTGTATTGGTGGTGGCATTCCCCATGATTGTGGGTGCTGCCACTATTGATATTTCTCAATCGATTGTGGTGGAGTTCCACTGGGATAATATGTTAAGGGTTGGTGGAACTACCTTGGGTTACCTTGAGGATAAGATAACCTTTAGGGTGTTTGCCTTTTTTTTAATCGTGGGTTGAATGCATACATCCTAGACTCCTGTAGATGTGAGATTATAGAGCAACATCCCTTAGGATGTTCATATTGACATATCTCACATTAACTATCATTATCTGTTTCTGAATCCACAACCTCTTTAATGATGGAAACTTTGCCCTTACCCTTACTACGTGCATGTTCCACCTATTTCTTTTTTAATTTTTCATGATCACTATCTTGCCCTCTAAATTTATCTACTGTTTTAAGAATAGATTGAAGTATATTGTCTAGGGAATCCCAAATTTGGTCTTCCTTTTCCAATACTTCTGATGTCAACTTTTGGATAGGCAAAGTTTTCCTATTCACCATCTCTTCAAGTGGTGACTCTTCTTCATCCTCATAAAATCTTACTCCCCTCTTTGAGAGGGAAGGATCTTGATTATACTCTTCCGCACTATCTCTCTTCCATATCTCACCTTCTTCCTTAACAACTTGCTCCAATAGTCTTTGAATTTGATCGGACCTAAGCTTAGATAGTCTTCCTTAGGCATAAGTCCCAAGGGTTCTTCTAGTTTCATGCCTAAGACCATCCATGAGATGACAAAGTTGATCCCTTTGTGAATAACCATGGCTAGGAAAATGATGTAACAGTGCATAGTCAGCCCATGGCAACATCCAAGGGTTCATGTCCTCCTTGTTTCTAGCCTTGGATTTTCTTTTGCAAGTTAGACACTCAGGAGTACATTTGGTAGTTGTCATTAAATAGTTCTAACATAATACTTCACCTACGAAACGATCTCGGTTCTAAAGACTGGTACTAGATTTTCACTTCTTTAACTAATGTCCATGGGAACAACTTAAGTTTTTTCCATTCATTCTCTATGTTTGGTAAGGCACACACATCATGGAATGCTTGTAAATGATTCTGAGGATCAACGTTGTATCCCCCTTCAAATCGTGGGATGTTTTTCATATCTAATCTTTTGATTCTACTATCTTTTTGGTGCCTTTTTGGAATTCTAACATCCTCAGTTATGTCTAACATACTTCGAGTAGTGAGTAGGGGTTCATTGTGATCATCTCATGCATGGTGTCCATAATGCCTACATTGTTCCCTACTCGCCCTTCTTCTATGTCATGACTCTCTAAAGTGTCGTCATCCCCTTTCTTGGCTATTTCTTCTATGACTTCCACTTTGCCTACCTTTGTCCCCATGGTATTTTTCTTTATGATCATGTCCGGATATTGAAGAAGAGGGTGAAGGAGATGATGAAGGTGAAGAAGAAGGGGAACCATCACCATGACGGTGTCTGCTACCTTCTCTTCGGTGATCACAACCTCGGATCACAATTGCAATCATAATTTTCACCTTTATCATGTGTTCATGTTCCTTTTTCGAACCCTTTGTGCCTATGGGTATCAGAACCTAGGTTATGAATAGTGGAATGAAGGTTCTGATACACAACTCCTTGGCCAAAGTTAAGGGAAGGAACATCGTTATGTGGGAAATTGCCTAAGGTAGGTTCACCACCCTCATTTTCACTTAAAGATATGTGGAACATCCTAAGACCACTTACCCTTCAAAGACTTCTGATGTCTCTCCTATTGCAAGTCCCTTTGATGTTGTGCCTCTGTGGGATGGCATTCTCTTGAGTCATGGTCTTGCACAATGTATTTTGCATGTAAGTGCGGCATGCCAATTCATGTGAGAGCGCGAAGAAGCATGCTTGGGACTGAACAATCGAGAGGTAACACTATGTTACCTTCTAAGTCTTGCCAATGCAATTTTTTGTCTTGATGAAGGATAAAGGTTAAGTCTGGTATATAATCATTGGGATGAATATATACCACTTGAACTTGTTGAGGGACTGGCAGATCAATGTCATGTGTATTACACCACCAACTATTTCTTGTTTCAGACTTGGGTGGTGAGGTGCTTTCATACAAAGAAGGAGACATACTTGTTTGTTCAATATGCAATGTATTCTTGTTTATTATTTTTTCAACCAACCCTAAGGGTTCATTCCAATGATGTGAATGATTTCCTATGTTCTAATTAGCACACAAACAACTAAGTCCTCAACAATGGTGCCAATGATGAGCGACAAGGTACCCCTATGCTCAACCATATGGATACGAGCATTTCATGCATGATTTGGTAAAATTCCAAGGACTAAGTACTTATGTGCCCTTGTGGAACAAGGATGGATTGGTTGATCGTTGTCTTCCCAAGCTTACCTGTATGTCACGATTGTAAGGTTAAGTAAGCTTAAGGCATATGATTTTTATAGTTTTTATGTTTTTATGTCCTGTTGCTAATAAGGGAGGAAAGAGAGAGATAACTAAGTGACTAATTTAACTTAACTATTGATTAACTAGGCTTTAACTAATCCTAACACTAGTATCTGTTCTCACTTGCTGTACACATCCTAAACTAATGCAACACTACTGGGATTACCAAACGCTAATTGTTACTAGGTTACCAAGTGTTACACGCATCTTCAACGTGATCATACTATGTGTGCTAATAATAGAAATGTAAAGTGCATAAAATAAAATAAAATAAATGCAGAATAAAAGAAAATAAAAGAAGTGTGTAAGAAAACAAATCTCAAGTGCTGCAAGGATGAATTGAAAAGCTTGTATTTATTTCCATATACAAGGTGTGCTCAGGTACACAATGCTCGAATAAAAATCCATCCACACTTAGACCTCCTCCTGCAGGCACTTGGAAAATACTCTAACTACAAAAGTTTTGCTACTTGATTGCTAAAATACTTCTAAAAAACTTCCCTAAAAGACCCCATTCTAAAATGTGTGCCTGGGAACTGTATTTATAGGCTTGGGAGTAACTACTCTAATAATTAGAAAAATTGCCACTCTAATAATTAGAAAAATTACCACTCTAATAATTAGCGAAACTGCCACTCTAATAATTAGAAAAACTGCCACTCTAATAATTAGAAAAAATACCACTCTAATAATTATAATAACCCACTAGAGTAACTGCTCTAATAATTAGAATAAACTACTAGAGTAATCACTCTCATCATACATAGATTACTTGAAGATGCTTTCACATTTCTCTAACAAATTGAAGATGCATAATCTTCTTACACCAATGCATTCATAACTTGAGAATCATGAATTGAATTATTTATTTCTCTAATTACATCCTTCCAAACTTCATCACTGTATCTTGAATTTCTACATAGGATATTTGAAGCCATTGAACCATGAAGCTCTATTTGCCGATAAGCCTTGATTCTATACCATTTCAAAAAAAATAAGCTTAAAAAATATAGTGTTAAGTCTTTAAATGTTGATCTTACTTTAATACCAATTTCATTTCTTGTATAGAGCTTAAGAGATTAATAAGGGAAGGGGATGGGAAGGAGGTATAAATGAGAGTCTTATGAAGAAAGGTAGCTAAGGAAAAAATAATGGAATGCCTCAAACTAATGAAAAATAGCCTAAATGGAACAATAACTATAATAGAGAAAACAAAGTAGATAAAGAGCCTTTAAGGTAATTTAGGTACTAAAATGGCTAGCCTACTTCATTATAAAACTCTCTCCAAATCCTTAGAGGAAGAGGTATTTTATTAATATAAAAAACACATATATAGGACTTCTTTTACATCTTGGACTAAGCACCACCACAAAACTTAAAGTTATAAGAATCAACTTTCAAAATAAAGAGAAAGAAATACCTTTATCTAGTCTCAAATTAGAGACTTTTACTTTATAAATCTAGAGAAAATATAGAGTAAATAATTTTGTAAGAAGAGAGACAAAGAGAAGGGAGAAGAAATAAAAATTCTAGAGTTAGAACAAATCTAGAACCAAAATTACAAAAATAAGCTAATGTAATTTATTTTATAGTATAAGCCTTGAATAGTTTTTATTCAAACTATTTTAGATTTGTTAAGATGATGAAGCTAAAGAAAAAGGAATTATATTCATATAAGATTTGTCATTGTAATATGAAAAGCTATATTCATTATTCATTATCCATTATCAATGCTTCTAGGTACTCAACTAAAAAGAACATTAAAGCTTAGCTAAAGGAGGAAGAAAGGTGTCATTTACGTTTCCCACAAAAACATTGAGCTCAACTTGCTTTAGGTATAATACCTCTCTCTAACTTCATTTAATACTAAAGGACCATATTTTAACTACAAACTTTCAGTAATATAGTGTAATGACCTAACTCAATCTAATACCTAATTTACTTAAATTATGACATTCTTAATGCATTTATGTACATAAATTATAAATATTAACATAGAGGAATAAAATTTAAAAACTAAAAATGAAGTTAAATGAAATGCATTATTAAAATATTTCAATATCATCATTGTCATCATCATCCTAGCCTTGTTCCAACAAAATGGGGTTGGCTACATAAGTTCTTTTTTGTCATTTACCTCTATGAGGAGCTAGATCCTTATTTATTTTTAGCTTCTTCAAATCATATTTGATCATTTTTCCCATGTCTTCTTTGGTCTTCCTTTTCATAGCTTTCCTAGAACAATGATGTAGCAACCTTTATTTATATGCTCATTGTTTGATCTTCTTTGAACATGTCCAAACCATCTAAGTTGATATTCTTGTAGCTTATCTAAAATAGAAGCTATTCTAACTCTTCCTCTAATATTTTTATTATGTAATTTACCTCTTCTAGTAGCATTCAACATCCATTGAAGCATTTGCATTTCTACCATACTGATTTTTTGTTCATGCATCTTTTGTACTATCTAATATTTAGCACCATATAAGATCGAAGGCTTGATTGTTGTTTTAAATAATTTTCATTTTAATTTTATTAGTATTATTTTATCATATAAAATGCCACTATCCTATCTCCATTTTGACCATCCTATTTCAATTCTATTTCTAATATGTTTATCAATTTCACCATCTGATTGGAGGATTGATCCTACATAGCAAAACTATTTGTAGTGAGGGACTTTTTTTAACCTTGAATTGTCACATCTATTTCTCCACTATTTATGTTGTTATTAAAATTGCATACAATATATTCTCTCTTGCTTTTGGTAATTTTTAAGCCTTTTGATTCTAGAACATCTCCACTTCTCCATTTTAGCAATAATATTTTCTTAAATTGTATCCACCAACATAATATCATTTACATATAACATACATAAAGGGATTTCATCTTAAATTTTCTTTATTAATTCATTTATTATAATCTCAAATAAGTACGAGATAAGTGTATACCCTGGATATAGTCTTAATGTTACTAGAAAATTAGATGTTATTCCATAAGCTGTTCTAAATTTAATGACATCTCCTTCATACGTGTCATGAATAAATTTAATATATTAATCAAGGATGTCTTCCCTCTGCAAGTTCCACTAAATAATATCCTTAAGAACTCTATCATATCCTTTTTTCAAGTCAATGAAGATCATATGTAGATTTTTTCTATATTTTTGAATTTCTCCATCAATTTTGATTTTTTTTTAAAAAAATCCTCTATTGTATATCTCCATGGCATAAATACAAATTTATTTTTTTGATACTATTGATTCAAGTATGAGACAATGCACTATGACTTTCTCCCAATGTGTCATAGTATGGCTCCTTAGCTTGATCCCTCTATAGTTTGCACAAATTTTTACATCTCCTTTATTTTTGTAAATGGGAATAACAAAGCTTTTTTTCTACTTTTTGGGACATTTTTCCATCCTTCAAAATTTGTTAAATAATTATTTCACCCAAAAAAACTCTTTTATCGTCCAATGATTTCTAAGCTTCTATGGGAATATTATTTCATTTAATAGGTTTTTCATCTTTCATCTATGATAAGGCTATCTTCACCTTAAAGAAGGAAAGTTCATTAACCAAACCAAAATTTGGTTCTTATTCTTGAATTTCTTTTCTTGGAAAATCTTCATTTAATAATTCTTAAAAATAAATTTTCTACCGATCCAAAATTTCATTTCCTTTTATCAAAATTCTTTCATTTGTTTCCTTGACATTATCAATATTCTTGCATTTCTTGTTCCTCATTTTTTTCCAATTTACAAATAGATTTTTTCTCCTTGTTCCTAATTTTTCATAAAAGCTATCCAAGGCCTTATGTTCTACTTTGGCTACTACTCAAGTTTCCTCCTTCTTTGCCATTTTGTATATTACCTTGTTTTCTTAGCTTCCACTTTGCTACCATTCCTTAAAGCATCTTTTATTATTTTGGACAGCATGTTGCACTTCATCACTCCACTACCATGTCTCCTTTGGGATGTATTTTTTATCTTCTCTTTTACCAAAAATGTTCTTTCCAATTTTTTGAATGCAACTTTTCAGTTGGCCCCAAATTAAGTTTGTTGAACAATCCTAATTCTAAATGCCTTCATGAAGTAATTGTTCTCTGAATAAGGTAACATTATCTTCTTTCAAATTTCACCATTTTATGCATTTAGTCCATTTTATCATCCTACCTTTAAAGCTTTGTATAGAAAAATCCTCAATCATTAGTCAATGCTAAGTTGCAAGGCACTCTTCAAGTATGATCTTGCAATCTTTGCATATGGTTCAGTCTCTCTTGCATTGAAAAAAATAATCAATTTGTGTTTTATCCATACCACTCTTGTATGTACTTAAATGTTTTATCCTCTTCTTGAAATAAGTATTTACAATTGCAAGGTCATAGACACTTCCAAATTACAGTAGTGAATGTTTCATATTATTGCACTCTCTAAATCCATGTCCTTCAACATGACCATTAAAGTATTTTAATATAAAAAGTAAAATATAATCATAAAATATATAACAATGCTATAACTAGGAAAGAATATATTAAGACATTTAAAGAATCATCAATTGGCTTCTTAAGACATGCTCAATCAGTTAGCTTTCTAGTCATAAATTCTTCCATAAGCAAAAGCACGTAGGATTATGTAACACTAATATTGAGTTTTAGAAACTATATTCAATATTATTCTAAATTCAAAAATTAGTATACAAGTAATCATTTCATGCATATGACACTATATAATTTGAACTTGCTTTGGAGATTCTTCAGAAAGAATAAAAATCTAATACAAGCTATATGTGCAACCAAATAAGAATCACCAATAAGATACATAGATAATCAGTATAAAAAGGAAATCCATCTACACAATTCACACTAGCCACCTGAAATATATATAGTCTTTATTATTAAAATCATTGTGAATATAAAAAATTTCTTTAGTAGTGAAGATCTTATACAACTCATCAACTCCATTAATATACACTGTATGTGCATTCTTCGAAGCCCACCCCAGCTATGCAACCATAGAGTCCAATGGTAGACATATCAATAACCTATTGGTCACAACTCTATCTACCATATGGAAGTCCATCTACACTATTGCAACCATACAGGCCAATTATTTATAATATCAAAATCATTCTCCATTGGTCACAACTCTATGTGTCATGTGGTAGCCCATCTTCATTAGTGCAATCACAAAGATCAATGGTAGGAAAATCATGTAATGAAATTTTCACCACTAGAATAGATGGTTAATAATAAAATAATACTTATAACTAAACTTCAACCAAAATCATATTTATAAAGATTACATAAAATCAATAATTACTTTTATGCCGAAGCATAAAAACATCATCATCAACTAACTATGCTTGCCCATCTATTAAGTGTTCATAAAGAAGTGATATCATGCTTAATTTGATAAATCTATTTCCAAGGCCCTCTTTCATAGAATAGCAAGGGGATTTCCCAAAGTAAAGTTTTCACTTAGATAAATTATCAAGTTAATGATGTTTTTGTATTTTTATAATAATATTTTTTTAGGGGAAGATGATATTTGTTATCATAGTTTTTGTTAATCTCCTTTGCATTTTACACTAGAAAAAGGTGTGGATGGCATTAACAAATTAGCATGTAAAAAAAGCTATAGATATAAAGGGGTTATATGTTGAATTTCTTAAATGGGTAGGACTATCTATTCATACAAAAATCTGGAAAATTAATTGTTATTATAATCAATGGGATTTTTGAAGAGTGGAATATTATTAAAAGAAGGCTTCTTTATAAAAAAAGTGAGAAATAATTGAAATATCTATTGTATGATAGTTTCAAGTAGCATTTTTATGAAGCTATTAGGTACTATTATCGAAAGAAGAATAAAAAATTAGGAAAAAATAAATAGAATTAGGGTAATCTACTAAACATGTTTTAGATAGAGCCATTCTATTAATAATCATTTTATCATTCTTAGATGCTACATCAAAATTACAAAAAATCCTAACAAAATATTATTTATTTGCTTTATAAGTTTTTTAAAAGCTTTTGATTTAGTCAGCTAAAAAATGTTATGGCTACTACTAAATAATATAGGCATTCATCTAGAACTCATAGTAATGACTTAGAAGCTGTATGAAGAAGCTATCATCAAGCTCATTGATAATGAATCAAAAAATAATTTTAAATTTTCATGCAAAATTGGGATAAAGTAAGGTTGTCTTTCATCTTCAACTCTCTTTGGTCTCTTTGTTAATGAGTTGCAAGATTGGATATGTAATGGAAAATATAGACATGCTATAAAAGTAAGTTTTCAAGTAGTTAACCTACTTCTTTATGCAAATGATGCTAATTTAATATCCAATTCTGATAAAGGTATGTCGAAAATGATGTATATTTTAAAACAATTTTACATTTTTTCTTGTTTGCAAGTCATCTAAAGAAAACTAAATTGATAATAAGCGGTACAAGAAACACATAGTATAATTTTAAATTTGATGATCAAAATTTACAAATTATGGACTCTTTTAGATACTTGATCTTCAAGATGTGAATAATTATAGATGGGATACATTCATTAAGGAAAGAATAGCTATGGAATAAAAGTTGTTTCTATAATTGAAGATAAATGTAAGACATTAGAAGTTTGGGCTTTTACTGGTAGCAATCAAATCTTTCATAACGTCATTTATATGGATGCATTCTTTAGAGACTAGGTCTTAGTGTAAAAAATTGAAAGGCCATTGAAAGAGTATAGATGACATTTTTACTAAATAAGTTAAAGATAAAATTTTAAACACCTTCTTCCATGATTTTGTTAGAGTGTAGTTCACTCCCTCTAAAAGCAATGTTATTTCTATGGTCTCTATTTTCTTGGAACTATAGAGTCCCTTTCTCAATAATAAGAACTATCAATGAATCGGTGATTGGGAATTTCTCAAACTAAGGAAGGACTCAAGGATTGAAAGGGTATGACTTCAAGGGGATTTGATGCACTTGTGTTGGCCATTCTCTTGGGTTCTTGGATGTTTTCCTCTTGAGTTTTCTTTACTATTCCAACATCGCTCCATTATCAGGAAGTTAAGCTAATAAAAATAGTAAGTCTTTGCATGGTGTGGTTCTCACGCAAAACACAAAAAAAAAATAGTGAGAATTCAAAGCACACCCCTTAGATGAAATAATCACTTGGGCTACAAGCACTGGTTATGAAACTAAAATAAACATGTTCCCTCTAACTAAGGCCCTTCTCACTTTCTACTTTCTCCTTGTTCGTTTCGTCAAAATAGTGGTGACTCTTTGGTGAAAGCATTCTTGCTACTTCAGGTGGATGGATTGGCCAAATGAATTAATGTGAAGTCACTGGTTATGGTTGGTTTGAGGTTGGACTTGGAATGGGATCTACTAAGTCACATTAACCATTAATACACAAGGGGCTATACACCACCTTGTTTTTGAGACTCCATTCCACTCTCTTCTTTCCATCCTTCTTTATACATTTTTCACTTCATTGCCAGTTGTATCATTAGTCCATATTTTGGTTGATACATTGTTTTCTTTTTGGTAAACTCTTGTGGCTAAGACTTTAACTCTTGTCTCCAAATGACATTCCTAGAGCCTACAGACTCTTTGAATGTGGGATTATCAAGGCATTAGGGGCATGAGCCTACTCTAGGGAGGATCCACTAGCATTCCTATTTGTTGCATCCGTTAATTTCTTTCCCTTAAAAATTTCCACAATCATCATTTATTTTTTTCATCTCCATCTTTGACATCCATTTTATCAATGTTCCTGTTGTTTCTTTTCTCCATCTTTCTTATTCCTTATCTTTTTCCATTCTCTCACTACTGAAGGCTCGCTCTCAGTCATGGGGGTCCTAGTCCAATTTTTTTGATTTTCTCCTAACCCCTACACCGTGGGTAGCCACCAGTATTATATCTCTAGATCTACATTAGCCATATCAGAACTCAGCCAATGGACCTTACACTGAGGCAAGGTATTAGCTACATTGTGATTCATTTACCCTTGCTAATATTAGACTGTGTTGTGTGTGCAGATGGCAATCATACAACAATGGATTGGACCTAGAGGAAACACTTGGAATGGACTAGTGCTAAAATAGTTATGCAAGGAACAAGATTGATGACTCTCTTATGGATGGACAATGAAAAGCACAATCTTGGCATCGACAGCAACAAACTTCTTCTTTTCTCTCTCTCTTCTCTCTTCTCTCTCAACTGCCAAATAAGGCTGGATGTCAAATATGTTTAGTGTTCACTCTTGTTGTCATTAACACTAAATTTTGTCATGTATTATAATGATGATCCATTCACATGTCACCCCATTCACCATTAGTATCATTCAAGTCAATAATCCCATACCTTCACAATATTTTGTAAAGAACTCGAGGACGAGTTTTCATTCAGTCATGGGGGTATGATGAGCCATGATATCACATCGACCACGATATTGCATATGCGATATTGCATCCACGATATCGTGTTGGCCCCTGTGATATCACGTACGTGATATTGTAGCCAGTTGCCAATTCTATAAATAAGAGGTAGATTTCCCTTCTTCACTCTTCTAGATCTAGACCCTTAGCCAAACTATAGCAGTTTTACCATTCCAGAGTTAGAATAATTTCCATGTGCCCATAGTAGGAGTCTCAAAGTGAACATATCTTTATTCAAGCAAATTGTACCTGAGCACACATTTGTGTATGGCAATAAAGACAAACTTTCTGATAAACCTTGTAGCATATGTACTAAGCTAAATAGGATTTAATTATTGTTAAATGTTTGAATGCTTTCTTAGATAATTAATCTCTCTCAACCCTTGACTCTTTTAGTTAAGTGCATTCAGTACGATCGCTTCGAGCATGTGTGTAATGCTTGGTAACCCAGTAACGAATAGCGTTTGGTAATCCTAGCAGCGTTGCACTAGTTCAGGGTGTGTGCGGCAAGTGGGAACAAATACTGGTGCTAGGATAATTAGAACTTAGTTAGTGAATAGTTAATATAAGTTATTCACTTAGTCTCTTCACCCTATCCCTATTAGCATAGGCATTAAAAAGATAAAAGATATAAAAATCACATACCTCAAACTTACTTAACCATACAACCGTGACAATACAAGTAAGTTTGGGAGGACAACAATTGATTAACCTTAAGTGTTCCATTAGGGTGCGAAAGCACTTAGTCCTTGGAGTTCGACCGGATCGCACGTGAGATGCTCGTTATTGTATGGTTGAGTGTAGGGGTACCTCGGCACTCATCAATTTCTATCTAACAACTTCTCTATTCTTAGTTTGAATTAGAATTTTATATGCCTTGATATTCTTCAGTGACTTCTATGTCTTCAATAAAATTCTATTTGTCTTGCATTCTTCATTAAACCATTGTTGATTATTTGCATTTATGCCATTAGAAATATTTAGGGTAGTTGTAATTAGAGTTTTTGTAANTTTAATGCTACTAACATTATTTGAGCTAAGAAAAAGAAAATTAGTACTAGAGCTACCTTTTGATCCTATAAAATTAAAGCAATTTAGTTTTAGATATTTATTGATGTGATTTGGAATCATTAGATCTAGTCCTTGCCTCCATTCTAATAAATGTTATGCCTTATAATTAAATTATTTATCTTCAAAGTATTGATTCTATTCTATATGCTTATCATATGTTAAAAAGCCTTGAGAACTCTAATGCCTAATAGGAATATGATCAAAACTAATTTTAGCATTAAAGTCACTACACATGTAATTTTTTCCTCTTTGAGAAAAACCATTAATTGTTAGAGATAGTGTCTCATGCCCTATGTGTCCAACAAGATAAACAAGAAAAAAAAAAGTTAAATTTGTACTTTGTCATGACATCAAGCAAAATGATAAATTAAATTTTAATTTTTAAAAGATTGATGGGTGAATGTAATTAGATAATGCCTCAAATCTCTCATGTCTCTTGAACTTCCATCCCAATTTTTATTAAATAGGCCTCTGGCATCATATTCTATCACAGCCCCATCATTTGGTTATAAATATGTGGAAAAATCATATTTGTGATTGAGGTAATTGATGCCATTGAGGCAATTCAATGCTACAACAATAAGATAGTTTATGTTACAAAATTTTACACTCAAATAACTTTCATCATCCATCATCAATTCATCATATTTACCAATTCATTAATTCAAGAAGTTGAGTAATCACATTCAAGGCCACTTTTGTGTAACATATTTCAATCATTATATCAATTCCAAATTTCATATGTAATAAGATTGTTGAAAAATCTTTGTATTAAGGATTTACTCACTCCATAACTCTCTCAAATCAGAAAGAAAATTTATCATATAAATCACCAATTTCTATTCTGAATGCTGGACAGCTTTATTAAAGATCCCATTTTCATCAAATAAATTACAATGTTGCAAGGCCATTTCACAAGCCGCTCATCTGTACGTGGATTAATGTTGTTAAGAATTGTTAACATTCTTGTTCCTGTGGGTGATTGACGATAACAGTGGTTGAGGAGGATAGAAAGCACAATTGTTACCTGATGTCTTATGGTGCAAGTCGCCTCACAAATTTTAACCCAATTATAATATTTTCTTCGCAGCCATTACCCTGTTACCCACTTCAAAGTTTCTTTTAACAACTCTTAAAGTCAATGCTATATGGGCCCGCTTCAAAGTTTCTTTTAACAACTCTTAAAGCCAATGCTATATGGGCCCGCCGTGACGTGACAAAGTGATATGTACAGTGCTTTAGCTCCGGTAACAATTGCCTTGAAAAATGTGCCTCGGAGATTTAGAATTGCAAAACACGGGCAACCACTTTGATATTCTCTGCTTGAGATTTATATTAAGCAATAGCCTCTGATGCATCGAGAGCGAGTATGGTATCTCTGGTGATCATGGTTATGATGGTATTGTGAAATACAGAGGCAGACGCCAGAAAAAGTAAACGTAAATATACTCACAACCATAAATTTCATGGCAGCAGAATTCAGAAAGCCAAATTTCACAAAACATCATCCCCTGTTGCAGCAGGTGGAACAGATGAAACATGCAATGAAATCTGAAGGCCATCGTTGGCAGTTTGTAGTGAAGTAAAGATAACCATAAACAGAAACCCTTCTACAACTCTCTCGGTGGACCCTGATTCAGTGACACGTTCCAAACAACCTATCGAACCTTCAGTGATGTCTTGCAAGCTAAAAAGATTATATCTGGTGAGGCCAATGCACAGACTTCTCTGAGAACCCCTTCTCCAAAGTTACGAAAAAGGATTATCAGTGTATTCGTCAGCATCAACAAAACAAGTCACGATGCAAAAATATCCCATCTGGACTCTTCCACCAGAGTTTTGTCACATGGACGTGTACTGCAGCGTGGTGAGCATGTTTGGGAGCTTTCTAGATGTTCGATTAAGTTTTTGAGGTTTTATGTATTTGGATAAATATCTCATCCTGAATTTTATTGTCTGTGGACCTTTTCAATCTATTGGATAGGAAAAAATACGTAGAAATTTACTTAGAAACCCCAATGCCAGAAAAATACCATGGAACCATTGCGGAGCTCTTTTCTAATTTGGATAAAATAACCTAAGAATAAGAGTGGTCTTGATGGCTTTCATAGCTTATTGTCCTCTTAACTTTGAGCCCTTCCTCTTGCTATTTGTGGTTCCTCGTTTTCACTTTCATGTCTCTCTTCCAATTTTAACATCAATTTATATGAGAAAAACAACTGCTCTTTTTTTTATCTTTTTCTTTTTACTTCCTCACTTGCAACTTTTGATAATTTTAGAAACTTCTAATTACACCTCAAGAACAAATTTCAAAGTTGTAAATTATAAAAATAAATATAAAGTTATGTTAAATTGATAAAACATGAGAAACTTAAGATTCTAGAATCTTAACATTAACTAACAGTTAATAATTCTCTCCCTTGAAAAGAAATTTAACAAGTCTTCATGATAGAGATACACCATTCATTTATGTACAAATCATGCACATCCCTTACTCCCACTTTTGTTAAGACATCAACAATTTTTATTTGTATAATTTTTTTAAAATCAATTAAACATTCTTTCACAATATCTCCAATAAAATGATATCAATATATTTTGAAATGCCATTGTAAGTTGAATTCCTTGCTAAATGCAAGACACTTTCCCTATCATAGAAAATCTAATATTTAACTTGCTTTATCCTAAGAAAATGTAAAAATCACATCTCCTTACATGCTTTCATCAATGCTATGTAATTTGATTCTCTAGTAGTCAAAGTTATAGTGGTGGTTAAAGTTACCAAAGATTGAAGTTTTAATATAGCTTATTGAACCACCTTCTAAAACAAAAGCATAACCTATAATTGAATGTCAAATATCTAAAACAATTCCAAAATATTCAGGTTATTATTTCCAAAACATAAATAGGCAAATTGAGTTCCTTTAAAGTATCTAAAAATTCATTTCATAGCAATCTAATGGCTACAACCATAATTGTTCATATCTCTATTAACAATACTTATTGCATATGATATATATAGATGAGTGCATACTATAACATACATTAAAGAGCCAATAGCTAAAGTATAGGGAATATCGTTTACACCTACAGTTTCGTCTTTAGTATTGGAACAATTTTTCTTAAATAATTCCAACTAATAAGTCAAAGAAGGCCTTATAGATTTTGCTTCTAATATATTAAAACATTCCAATACATGTTTAATATACTTACTCTAATTGAGCAATAATTTTTGTTGTTTCCTATACTTGTAAATGTGTATTCTAAGAATATGTTTTGCTTATCCTAAATTCTTCATAGCAAACTACTTACTTATCTCTATTTTAAGTTTTTTTTTTCAACATATCATCTGCTGCAATCATGATATCATCTACATACAATAATAAAATTACAAACTTATTATTAGCACTTGAGAAATAAATACAATGATCAAGAACACTTCTATAATGATCCATTCAATGCATAAAAGAATCAAATTTTCTATACCATTATCTATTGGCCTATTTGAAACCATATGAACTTTTTCTCAAGTGACAGACATAGTGATGTTTGCTTTGATGAATAAATTCTTTTAGCTAATGCATATAAATTTCTTCATTCAAATCACCATGCTAAAAAGTTGTTTTAACATATAATTATTCTAACTCCAAATATAAATAAGAAACCGTAGAAAAAACTATCTAAATGGAAGAATACTTAACAATAAGAGAAAATACTTCTATAAAACCAATTCCTAGTTTTTATTCATAACCATTAGATAGCAATCTATATTTATGGATATTTCCTTAATTTACCTTATCCTTTAAAGTAAAAATCTTTCTATTTTGAAGTGTTTTATGTCCCTTGGGTAATTTCACCAATTCCCAAGAATTGTTCAATTAGAATGAATTTCATTTCCTTTTCATAGCTTTCGTTCATTTCACTACATCTACACTTATAAGAAAATATTTCATTGTTTCAAGTTCATCATGATCATTATAAATAATATAGTGTTTAAATTTAACTAGAGGATGTGTTATTCTATTTGAATGTTTTATCTCATGAGGTGTATGTTGGCTTTTTAGAGTAAAAAATATTTTTTCTATTATACAATAGGATTTTACTTTAATAGAATATAGGAAATATTGGAATTGGTGGGTAGTTGTAACATTATTTTTTCCCTAATCCACACACACACACACACACAATTTTTAAAGTCTTTTTATTATTGAGGGTATATTATTTTATTTAGAGTAAAGTTTGTCCCACTTGTCACATATATATATATATCCAAGGCATCTATTAGAAATTTGTATCATAAAATCATTAACATGATTTTAGCAAGAATTTCACTAGTTCATCATCAGTTCATCAATATTTCATCAATTCATCAATTTATCAACATTCATCAACATCATTCATTGTTATTTACTTAATCATGGAAGTTGAATAGTTAGAATTCTATGTATTCACTATTTTGATAATATCTCAGTCATTTTATAATATTTTCAATGATTCTAAATTTATTTGAAAGCTATAATAGGTGACTATGTTCAAATAAATTTTCATCTCAATATCATTATGATCTAGGAGAAATTTGCTCAGTAATTTAGCAGATTTTCTAAATTTTGAAATTGTACCAAAATGAATTATCATAAATGATTGGATCATTTCTCCCGCATCTAACAACTATTTGATGTGATTCTAGATTTATTTGAAAGATAATATATATGGAAAGGTTTAGTTTAAATTTTACCATAAAAAACTTAACTACTTTTATGTTACCATCTCTCAAAGTTACACTGCTAGAATTACTACAATTTTTGATAGATTGGAAAGAACATAAAATAACCTAATCTTTTGGATATCTTTTGTAGTACTTTTGTTTTCAAATTATAGACTTTCCTAAGCTTTTAAAATATAAATTTTATTAGTTGATTCTTTGTGAATTCAAGATAACTAAGTAATTCTTTTGCTACTTGAAATTCCTTCAATGTACTTTTAGTGAAATCTTCTTCCTCCTCATTAGCTTCTTTTTTCTCAACTTCATCTTGAATTTCTAGGGTGTTTTGATCTATCACTTGCTCTTATATTGTATCTTATTTAGGAAGAAAAAAATCTAGCACTTTTGTGAAATAGAATAAAAAACAACATTTTTCTTTTAAGAATTATAAACCATCATATTTTCCTAAAATTTTACATCCTATGGTTATTGTACTAAATTCTTTGATATCTCACCAACCCATACAAGAAACTCTGGTTATGACATCATCAAGCTTCTATATCTCTAAAGAATAGAAGTCTTAGTGTCTTCTCTTCTTAATGCTTCCTACTTTACCTTAGCTTCAAGGGAAATAATATCTTTGTGCAATTCTTCTCAAATATCATGTCTAATTGGGAGATTGCATCAAGTCAGTTGCAAGTGATGTCTACCTAACATTAGTGTTGGTCTTGAAATCACCAATTTGGTCTACATGAAAATCCTACTCTTTAGTATCACTTCAAGTCATGACAATGCTTTTAATATTTTCTTTGATGTTCTTGATGATAAGTGGCATTACTCCCAACTTCATCATCAACACTAAAGGCTTGAAATCTTGGTGACATCTTAGTAATGATAATGTCAACATTAATATCAGCGTTAGCATCACCAACATGGTCTTCATCAAAATCCTACACTTTAACATCACTTCAACTTATAACAAGACTTCCAACATCTTCTTCTAATGGTTGTGATGATAATCATCATCAATCTTGGCATCAAGGTTAGCCATAGAAGCCCCAGAAAAGCATTTTGAGTTTTGGTGATATTGATGTTCACATCAACATTAATGCTATTTTGGAAACTTTGAGTTAATAATACTTGAACATCAAGTTTCTATTTTCAAAACTTGAGATTTCTAGGCTTCCCAAAGCCTATAAATACTAGGTTTAGATACTTCAATAAGGCCAAAATTTCAATATCAAAAGTCTTATCTTGAGTATTGAAGTGAGAATAAGCATCATCATCATCATTGCTAAAAGCTCTTCTGCATCACCAGCTTCCCTATTTTTCTAGTAGGTCTCCCTTAACATCCATGCTAGCCTCTACAAATGTTTTTACTCACTCTCACTAACACTAATGTTCGTAGGTAACATCAACCTCAACATCATTTTTAGAATCACTGACCTAAAATCCACAAGAAATGACATCTTCTAGTCTTTATTTTTGCATTTGGATTCAATGACAAGTTGCACATCAATTCTACCAACTGTAAGATCTTAAAATTTAGCATTTGTGCCCTGTTTTGACATAGGAATTAGGTCCAAATTCCTATCTAAATCTTGAAACCTCATCCATAATTTTACTTACCTTTTCATTGTATTCAATTTTTCATTTAATCTTTCATATGAAAAACCATCTTGTAGTGAAAGAATGAAGCATTCTTTTTTCTTTAAAAAAGTGAATCCTATATATTTTTCCCCATATTAATCTCTTGCATGATCTATTATTATAATTTCCTCACAATTTTTGCTTGTTATAATCACTCATTCGTTTATTAGATTCCCTACTTCACATCATTTCCCTATTATTTCTAGATTGTGATTAATAGATTAAGTTCGTATTTTCTTAGCGGAGTATATTTCTTCAATTCATTATCATTGATTAATCAAGGATTATATCATTCCCAATATTTTTTAACTATGAATTAAACATTAATTTTTTAATTTGTTGAGGAGTTTTTTATGAGATTATAACAAAATTATCTTACAACAACAATAATCTTACCAATTACTTTTTCTTAAGACCCTACAACTTGAAACCCAATTCATCATTACCATAACCCATAAAAATACATATTTTTGGATTATTATCCATTTTAGTTTTATCTTTTGTTGTATATGTGTATATGTAAAAAATCCAAAATTGTTATGTGACTCTAAGAATCAAGTCTTCGATTCTACAAAGACTCTAATACTTCGTTATTTTAAAAGAATGTGATGATCTACTAATTAAATAAGTAGTATTCATAATAGCCTTAGGTCAAAAAATCATAGGCAAACCAACATCAACAATCATGAACCTTGCATGTTCTACCAATGTTATATTTCATCTTTCTTCCACTCAATTTTCCTTTGAAGTTCTAGGAGGAGGATAATTATGTCAAATTTTTTTCTCTCTATAAAACTCATTGAATGCATTTGAAGTATATTTACTATCATTATTAGTATGAAAAAAATTCCACTTTAAACATGTTCATCTTTCTATTTTAGTAACAAGTTCCTTAAAGGTATTTAAAATAGTATCCTTGGATTTTATTGGAAACAATCATACTTTTCATGTATAATCATTAATAAAAGTAACAAAATATAGCGAACCATCAAATGATGTTGGATTTAGTGAATCATAAACATTAGAATACACAAGCTCTAATTTATTAGCTCACCTACATCCTAGACTTCTAATGAAATTCATTCATTTTGATTTACCAACAACACAATCTTTGCAAAATTCTATGAAGCTAACTCTAAAGTTAGAAATGCAAGAATAAGACTAAAGTACCTTTAAATTAAAATAACTAATATGAGCCAACTATTTATGCCATAACTCAGTATCCTCCTCTATGATAATTACATCTACAAAATCATCTTGCAAACATACATAAGCTCCTAGAATATACATTATACCTACATTTTTACTTTTCAAAATTTTCAAAATACCCTTAGTAATTTTTTACTAACTATTTTACATAAAAATTTAGAACCTAAATCATCAAGTTGAGAAAAAAATTAACTTTTTAGAAACTCTAGAAATATGCCTTATATTATTAAGAGTAATTTTAGGTAAACAAAACTACTGTAAAATAACACTTCCTAGACCGGAAATTTTTAAAGGAACTCCATTAGCTACATAAAAAATCCTTGATGAAACTAGCTAATATAAAGTCAAAATACACCATTTAGGGAATATATGAAATGAGGTACCCATATCTATAATCTAAACATCTATGTTTGTATTCAAAGAAAATCATGTAAATGGTTTAGATACAAAAAAAAAATAAAAAATAATCTCATCTTGTATATGATTTATTTTTCGATTTGCATTACTTTTTGATTCTTCTGACTTTATCTTTTCCTTTTTTTGTGATGCTTTATAGGATTTGTAATCATGAGAATTGCTTTTAATGTGACTCAATTACCAACATTCAATCCTACTTTTAGAAACTCTTCTACTTTGATTAGGTCCCCTACTTTGATCACATGTATTAGATCTACCTCTATTTGCAAATGTAAAAATATTACCTAATGATTGACCTTATCCTTCAAAAAATATTTTTTCTACATTTTTAAGAGTAAAAATGACACTATTAAAAGAAATATTACTTGTACTCATAAAGGTAGTGATAGTTGTAATAATTAAAGTTTAAGATTCAAGTAAAGATTTCAAAATAATATAACACTTTACAAGATCTAGAATTATCACATATAAACCTTGAATTTAACAAAAGAAACCATCATATCATCTAGATGATCTTGCAAAGAAACCCTTTCTTTCATCTTTGCATTAAAAATTTTCTAGTAGATATGAAATTGACTTAAACATGAAGCTTTCTGAAACCTATTTTTCAACTTTTTCCAAAGAGCATGAGGATTATATTGTTTAAATAGGAATGAATCAACATCAGTGCTTTTGCCTTTGCTTGTAACTATTTTCAATTCTTAACCTACATCTTAGTAAATTTTGAAGGATCAAGTACTTCATTGTACATTTTTGGTGTTAAGATATCTTCCATTAGCACAATCCATATGTTCTAGTTCTAACTAACAAGTTTATCTATTATCTACGATTACTCTGTTAACCCTCTTTGTTACCACTTGTTATAAAACTAAAGAAATTTGAAAATAAATAAAATAAGCAAGAAACATACATAGAACTTTACATGTAAACTTCAGTGAAAAGAAAAAACCATGGGAACTAGTGCATAGCTCTTATTTAATTTAAAGAAATTAATTCAAGAACACAAGCTATCTTGATTAATTTTAAAGACTACTATTGCAACAAACTTGAGCCCTTTCACTATTTGTGTTTTCACACAATTTCACTCTCATGTCTTTCTCCCAACTTTAACCTTAATTTATAAGATAAAAGTAGTAATTTTTTCTTGTTACTAACTTACAACTTTTGATAGTTTTAAAAATCCCTAATTACATCTCAAGAAGTGATTACATAGTTGGAAGTTATAAAAAAGAATAAAAATTAAAAAAAATTGATAAAAAAAAGAGGAATATTTTTTATATTGCCTAATAACTAACAAACACATCCTTTTGTTTCTCTTCATAAAATATAAGTTTGAAATTAATTTTTCTATCAAATTGATAGTGGAATATACCTTTGCAATCAAGTTATTAAATAAATTGTGATCCATAAGAAATTCAACCACATAGAGATATGTGTTACTTTTTATCAAATTTGAATTGAAGGAAGACATTTTTTAGCACACTTATGTTCAATGCATTGATTAACTTACAATTATTTTTACCAAACCATTATAGGCTTTCAAGAGTAATTAACTCTAGAGGATGACTAGTGTATCCATGGTAAGAGGAGAAGGCAAGCGTGATAACAAATATTCAAATGTTTTCATTCTTAATGCATTTCCTATCCTATAGTAGGAAGTGTTAAGCATTGTGTATAAATTGTAATCTCACTTCAAGTTCCATCTCATGTTGTTTATCCTTTAGTTTACTTTTCATCTGTTAAGTGTAGTTTTATTACCTGTTGTAATGGTCATTTAGGAATTAGAAATTAAAGTTCTTAAAGTTATTTTTATGTTTAGAGTCTATGTCTATCCTAAAAGCAAAAAAAGAAAATAAGGAATTAATGTTCTTTAATGTGTATTCATGCTACTTTTGGCAAAGCTCTCTTCCTCTAAAAGCTATAAATATACTCTATGACTCTCTCATTTACACATAGTTTGAGATAAATTGAAGATTATAGTACTTCTATTTCTCTTGTTAAAATAAAAGTGTGGAGGAAGTTCTTGTATACGAAATTTCTTAAGGCTTTAAAATCTCTTTTGTTTTTATTCTTTTATTTTACCATGATCCCTTATCTTATATATTTTTTTAGTTTTGATAGGTTATTTCATTTCATATCCGAACCCAAGCTCTCTCTCATAATGAACTTGTGGTCGCTCTCGAGAAAAACCTAAGGAAACTACAACTTGTGATCATACATTGTTTAAAGAAAACTACAATCTTACGACTATATTCCAAAGCTTGATTTCATATTTGGATAAATCTCATGATAAGAACACATGTTCCAAATTTATTTTTGAAGTCCAAAAGATGTCCAAAAGCTCTAAGAACACTCAAACATTGTTAAAGACAAGAAAAATTGGAAAGTAAAAGAGATCTTAATCATGCATATCTAGGTAGAATAGCACCACACACTGAAATCTAGCTTAAATTGTAATCAAAGTGTGTAAAATTTGTCATTAGATGTATGATTATTTCCTCACAATTAAACAAATCTAGTTTCCTAGCTTTAAAATATACATGACACAAAAAATGGGGACTAGACATCACATAAGATAGACATGGAGGAATTACATATAAAAAAATTATATAAGATATAATACAACATGTTCATTTCTCATGTCAAAGACCTAGATTCGAGTCTAGGCATAGCTACTCAAAGTGGTTAGGCTTTTGCTCATCCACCAAACTTTTTAGAACCTTGCTTAGTAGGAAGAGTATTATAGCTCTAGGTGAAGATCATTTTATATAAGATACAACATAAAAACTTAAAACCTTTATAAGAATCACCATTATAGATGAAGAATCCATCAAATAACTAATTATGAATGACTAAAATTTTTTGAGATATTTTTCTAAGATCATCACATCGGCTTGGAGAAGTTAATTTTATTCTTATAGCTAGTTTTTCTTATGCATGAACCCTTGTAATCATTGTTATGATTCCTATTTCAATACCTCAAGGCATATGCTAGCTTACATGTGTTTGTTTTGATGATCTCTAACTTAGCCAATGCTCAATAGAGTTTCTCTTTTAGTGCACTATGTGACTACTATATAATTGTAGTTAAAATATGTAAGCACCTCCTCATATCTATGTTAACATAATTCATCCTTTCCTTAAGTAAAAATATTTTAGTTTCATAACAAAAGACATGCATATGCTTTATAAGGTCTATTTTTCAAATTAGAATAGGTTCTTTTATTGTAAATTCACAAAGATAAACATGAAGGATGTTAAATTTCTATTTTATATGGGTCAATCGATGCATGAAAGTTAGAAGCTTATGTAGGCATTGAACCTCTGCTTCTTGGTAGATTATTCAATGGCATGAATGCACCTTAACTTATCCATATCCATGGTGGTTTTTTCTCCAGGTTTCAAATTTATAGAGTGTAAGCTATTTTCCTTTTTTGAGAAAACTCTATAATTTTTCTTTTTTTTATGGCATATGTTTTCTTCAAATCATTGGATAGACACTTCAATTATCTAATTTTCCTTTTCAAAAAATATTTTAAAAATATGAATTTTCCTTTATTTTTCTTCTAATGAAAAATCAATCTTTGAATGTTGAATTTTACTTTAGATGTAACAATTGAGGTAGGCACCAATCATGTAGCTAACTTTCCAACCCTATTTTGTACTTGCCCTATCTTGATGGTCTACTATGAAAATATGGTCTACTTTCCAACCCTATTAAAGCATTTTAGAATCCTTAAAACATCCATGAGGTGCTAGCTAAGTGGTGAAAATCTTAGCTTAGAAAGTGTAGGCTACAAGTGTGATTCCAATGGGCTACCATGAGTTGTGTACAAAAGAAATTGTAAAATGAATCCTGAAACCCTCCAATACATCTAGAATGGGCTTAGTTTCAATAAAAATTACATCATTTCTTACTTTCCACACTTAATACACTACACATAGCAAAGAAAGTCCAATTTTTTGATAGACGTTTCATTTGGTTGAAAGGAGAGGAAGTAATTGACTATATCTTTTTCGTTAAGAAAAAGTTGCAAAACCAAAGGATACTTTGGGGGGGAGGGGGGGCTTATTGGTCACTATTGTTTGAGGACTCTATCATGGTTGGCCTTCAAGGCCTTATTAAATGGATCTTTGAGGATGGTCTTAAAGAAGTACTATGGATTTCTATCTTTGGAGGAAAGTACCAATCATAGATGCATAAAATAATGATTCTCATCTCTAGTGAAATATTTTCTTACATGTTCAAGCTCTACTTCCTTTAGGGTCACAACATGTAACTTTCAGGGATGTCTTACAATATTTTGATATTTGGGTGGCAAGAGATTTGGAGGAAACAATCATCAAAGAAAATTTAAATATTCATCAAGCTCATTTTCCAAGGAGCACTCTTAGTCCATGTGTTTCTCCTTGAATGTGGCCTTTTTATTAATGCAACATACATCCTCTACCATGCACATTGCAAAACCTTATTACACTTTCCTCAACTCTACTCCTTCTCTAAGAACATGTAGTGAGCTCTTAGTTTTGTGCCCCGTATTATGCTCCATAGTCTTCGTCTATCATTGTGCTCTAGCTTCTATGGAAAGCTAGGAACAAGCTCAATTTTTGTAGTTTCTTGGTGCCTTAACCAACTAAAATCATTGTTAGAGACCTTTACCTATGGAATGAATCCTAAGCTACAATGAGGATGATTCTTAATTTTGAGCTAGAATATGCACTATTCATGCAAAATTAGGCATTCTAGTAATGGTGGTCCACTTTGGTTAGGTTAACGATTCTTCCCTTCTTGATGGGAAATCTTGACCTTAAGGAAAAATCACTTTTAAGGTAATGGAGGTAAGAACACACCTACCTTAGGGAGACATATTTATTTTTACTAAAGATATTAGCTCCTCCTATCCCAGGCTTCCTAAAGAAGGAGAAATCTTGATTCTTATGGAAAGGATCTCCAAGATGCTATTGGTCTTTTTGTTAGTCCCATCTTGATGACCACAAGTGATAAGGTTAAAAAATTGGCATTGCCATCTATCTGGCAGAAGGTGAAAGAGTTTCTTACTAATTTCTTCATTAAATTTAGCAATGTTTGAGAGCTTCATTACTCATAATTTTCTTTCTTGTGGTACATGTAGCTAGGTAGGAGGATGAATCTATCAAAACATTTTCTAACTTCTCATAAGAAGAGTATATGGTGGCATCATTCAAGGCTAATCCCAAACCATTTAGCTACTACAAAATATATAAAACTTAGGACAACACAACCACAAATCTATTTTAGGGTTTTCTATGAATAAGAGCATTCTCTCTAGTTGGATATATCATCATCCATTATTCCTATGGAACTAGGGAATAGGCTTTGTTGTGATAGGAAGGAGTAGGTGGTAGATGATAACAACTCTAAAATATTGGAATTCAAGATTGGTTCAACTAGAAGCTATAGAAAGTGGACTATATTATTAGAAAGAAGCTAAAGGCCAAGTTTGTATTGAGCTTAACAAGGTCATTGTGGAGGTTGAGACTAGGATTAGAGTTAAAGAGAAAGCTATATGAATTTAAGAGAAGAGGAAATAGCAATAATAAGAGGAGCTCCATTACCATGAGAAGGAAGAGGAAAAGAACCATTAGGGGATGGTAAGAAAGGATACATTGTGCAAGAAAGTAAAATGAGAACCCTGGTTGCTAAATCCTTCATTCAATTTGGTAATGTCTAGAAGCTCTAGGACTAGCACTTTACTTTTTTGTGGTGAATGCATTGGGTAGGAGGATGAATTTGACAATTATATTTTGACTTTCCTTAAGAGAGTAGATGAGGGCATCATTGCAAACTAGTCCTAGCCCTTTAGGCTACTACAAGACCTTTATAACTTGGAATAACATACTCAAAATGCTATTTTAGAGTTTTTTATGAGTGAAAGAATTCTCTCCAAGAGGATGCATCATCATCCTCTATCCCTATGGAGTTAGGTGATAGACTTTGTAACAATAGAAAGTTGTAGGTGCTAGATAATAATGACTCTAAAAGGTAAGAATCAATGACTAAAAATCAAGATTGGTTCAACTAGCACATGTAGCAAGTGTAGGATGATATTAGAAAAACATTGGAGGTCAAGTTTGTTACTAAGCTTAGCAAGGTCATTGTGGAGGTTGAGACTAGGATTAAAGCTAAGAAGTAGGCTAAATAGGAAGAAGAGCATAGAGAACAATAGCAACAAGAGAACCTTCACTACCATAAGAAGGAAAAGAAGAAGAACCATCATTGAATGAATAGAAAGGCTATGTTACACATGAAAGCAAGGTGAGAGGCCTACTTGATAAGTTCTTCATTTAATTTGGTAATGTATGAAAGCTTCAAGACTCCCACTTTGCTTTCTTATGATGCATGTAGCTGGGGAGGAGGGTTAATATGCAAAATATTATTTGATTTCCCTTCATAAGAGTAGATGGAGATGTCATTTGGGGTTGGTCCTAGTCCTTTGGGCTACTATAAGACCTATAAAACTTGGAATGACATAACTACAATGTTATTTTAGGATTTTATATGAGTGAGAACATTATCTTTAGAAGGATGTACTATTTTCCTTTCTTCCTATTGAGGCATGGGATTGGCTTTGAAACAATGAGAAGAAGTAGCTGCTAGATGATAATGGTAGGAATCAATAACTAAACATTTTTTTAACTAGCTACTGTAGTAAGTGAAGGATGATATTAGAAAGTATTTGGAGGTCAAGTTTGCTACTGAGCTTAGCAAGTCTAATGCGAAGGTTGAGACTAGGGTTAGAGTTGAGTAGTAGGCTAGATGAGAATAAGAGGAGAGGAAATTATAGCAACAAGAGAAACATCATCATTGTGAGAAGGAAGAGAATGAGAACCATCAATGAATGATTAGGAAGGCTATGCTATGCAACACACTCAAAGATAAGCTCCTAGCATATATTAGAAAGCATATTCATAGGGAGGTGGAGGATAAATTGGTCATGGAGAAGGATGAGGAGGGCCAAAGAGTACAAAATGTTTTCAAGAAGGAATACATGATAAGAAGTTAAGATGCATTACATGAATCAAATGCTAGATGATGGCTCCAAATGGGAAAATGTTGTTATGTACTCATGGGAATTAATAGGAATGCTTCTTGGGCTATCTTATGAAAATGTATCTAGACTACCTCTAGTGAATTACATCCAAAAAAGGACAAGAATATTACCAAAGGGGCCAAGGTCTAAATGAAAGAGTATTACAAGGAATTTTAAGAAGCAACAACCATTCTAAAATTAGAAAGTAATGAGAATATTTTGAACATAGTTCACATACAAGAAAGGTTGCAATGCTCATGCACTAAACTTTCCTATTTCATTTGATAATTAGCTACATTTACTATAAACATGGCTTTTTCATTAAGTGTTTTCTTTATGCCTTGGTTTTGAACTTTACCACATACCCACAAAACCCCCTAGATGGAAGCAATTTTTACTTTTGATTTCTATCTACATATATTATCACATACAATTTGATCTTAAAACCCTATGGGTAAGGTTCCATCTTGCTCATGCTTAGAAGTTCCTCTATTTCACTATTTTGAATTGGAATCATCAATGGTGCTAAAATTATATTAGGATTGTGTTGGATTAGAAGTTCTACAACACGAATAATGTCATCTTTCATTTAATTGTGCAATTGATATTTGAAATCATATTTCTAAAGTTATAATGGAATATTTAAAGTGTAGAGGAAGGCTCTCTCTATTCATCTTACCTCAACTAGTTATTGTGGTGTGTTTTTTGAGTTCTTTGTAGTATATTTTTATCTGTAATAGTGTCATGATGATTCTACAAAAGCCACGACAAATGAAATAGGCACTTAGTATGCACCAAGTCCTTGATTGAGTATAGTAGGTATATAAAAGATCATTTTTCAATAATAAAAAATTAGTCATATATAGCATGTTGTTGCCATTAAATAGCCATATATTACATAGATTTGATTGCACAAATTTTTCTTTCATTAGCTCATTGCATAGGGTACTTATTTTAGAAATTTTTCCTTTTTTACCTTGTTGAACTCATTGTTATCTTCAATATGCTTAACTATATTTTTATCAAGAGGTTCTTATTTTGTTACTCTTATCGCATTTTTATTTACATGTTAGATATTTTTTAATTTTTTTATTATTTAGATATTTCTAAAATTTCTTTCTAATAGATTACATTTGTTTCTAAATTTTAACCATGTTTCCCTTTCGTATGTAGATAACTACAAAGCTACAAATAGATTTTCATGGGTATGATAACCTTACATGGATGATCAACTTAGTCCTTTTTTTTGTAGGCTATCAACCAATTATATTACAAGGTATGAGTGAATGTTCAATTGCTTAAATTGTTTATCAGAAATTGTTTGGCTATATCATTATTGTGATTTTTTCATCTTGCAACTTGATCCTATTTGTTTCTTACCTTTTGTTTCATTTTCTCTATTACTTTTACAAAAAAATTGATATTTGTTAAGTTATGTTTTATAAAAAATCTTTTAACATTTTGAGATAGCCTATTTCTATTTTCATTTTTAGAAAATTCCTAACATTTATAACTATTTAACATTTGAGATAGCTTATTTAAAAAATTCAAACTATTTACGTTGATTTTTTAAACTTATAACTTAATTTGTCTTAGAGTGTTTTACCCAAATAGTTCCCCATTTTTGAATGAACCTATCTTGTACAAAAATTACCCAAGTGTTTGTGAGGTTTGTGCACAAAAAAAGAAAAAAAAAGGCACTTCTCTATTCAATTCCTTTCAAATTGTAGGCCCAAAAGGTTTAATAAACATTAAGCTTAGAATAACCATGAAAATTCTCAAGAGGATTCAAATCCTAAGATTGACAATTCATAGACTCCCTCAAAGCCAACTATAGCATGAGTCCCTCATAACAAGCTCAATCCCACATCAAAAAATTTGGCTAATAATTTGCACATCTATCCCCCTTAGGAGGACCGTAATTAGACCAACAAGAAACTCATCCTATAGGTGATCGCAAAGGCAAGGATGAAAGCCACGATGAAAGAGCATTGGGAGACATTATCTAGAAAGTAAATTATAGCAAATAAAGAAGGGCTTAGTGGCTATAATCATCAAATGTTTCTTGATGTCTTGATGAAGCCTAAATTGGACTAAAAAAAATGAGAGCAACCTAGATTCTAGATCATTAAATTGAAATTTTAAGACCCAAAGGCTAAGACCTGTATTTCATGTCCTTTGGAAAAGCAAAGTGACAAGACCTCAAAGAGACTATTATTGTTGGAAAGTAGGAGAAAGGATATTGACAAACAAGTGGTGGATGAGAAACAAGATACCCTAGATGTTTACATTCATGCTTTATAGGGCTCTATGTTAGATCAAGAACAAGGTATGAAAATTAATAATAATCCTTTTTGTCCACTCTCTAACTCCCTCTCAAGATTGTTCTATCATGAAATTGTGCTAGACTCTAGGGTCCAGAAAAAGCTCACCATCTTAAAAATAAGCTTCAAAATTACGTTGGCATTGTGTTGTTACAAGAGACTAAAATTAATAGCTTTTCTTGGAATCTTTGGCCTAGATAAAATGCATTTAAATTCCATGCTCACAAGCTTAGTGGAGCTTTAGTCTACATCTAACATAATAATTTATTTTTTCATACTATTATCTCCTCATTTCATATGATAAGTATAGTTGGTTGTAGTATTAAGATTCGTAATGTGTAAGGTCTAGTTAGTAACGATAATACGTAACACTTCATAAATGAAATGAGATATCTCAGTGTTAAGAAGGAAGGGTTGATTGGAGAACATTGGAATTTGATTCATTGAAGAAATTAAAAATTCAATGGTTCTACCCCCATAATTTGATGATTTTTTTAATCTTTCAAGCACAAGGATAAGGTGGCTAAGCTTCATATTTCTCTATGCTATTTTACTTGGAAATGTTCATTTGTGTAAGGTAAAAAGGTGGCTTTAAAGCTTGATGAGTTTTTATATCTAGATTTATAGGGAACAATCATTACAAATTGAAAAGGCCTTTACTTAGCTTTATTTTGACTACAAGTCAATATTATATTTATGGGAAGCTAGAATATTTTTCAAATTAAAATTAAAATTTGAGAGTTTCTAGCTTAATCAATCATGGTGAAACTATATCAAATTAAACATAAAGGGGATCACGATCTAGGTTATAATAACATTACTTGCAATCTTAATACATTCATATCATCATGAAAACATATGCAAAAACACACATGGTCTAGCACTACTTAGATGATCATTTATAGGACCATTAATATCCAAAATCAAGTTGGTATTATGTCATAATGGGATTAAATCATGATAAACATAGTCAACATATATTGAACAATAAGATAAATACTTACATGAAGAGGAAATTTACTAAAAATAAAGATCCAAGGAAAGATGGATGAAAACAGGGAATCAGAAATCTTCATATTTTCACATCTTTACCAATAGAGGACATCTTAAGAAGGCCATAGTATTCTTCTTAGATGGTATTGACTCAAATTTGTAGACTGAAGCTAGTTTCTCCTAAGAGTTGTTCCGTGTAAACAATATAGTGAACTTGAAGCCCCTTCAGAACCTAATCCCAAGGGCTATTTTTGATGAAGACAATCAAAACCTTTGATGTCCCCTCATCAAGATGGAGATTCGTAGCATCATGAGAAAAGGCCCAAATAACAATTTTTCTAGGCTAAATGAATGTAGTTTTAAATTCTTCAAAGAATATTAGGATGTTATTGGCAAGGATTTGGAGGTTATTTTAATATTCATATTTACTCACACCACTTTCCTTGAGGCAGGGAATGATACTCACATTGTGTTCCTTTGTCATCAAGCATGTTGAGGTGTTATTTTGATGTCTTAACATATCAGTGGTAGCCAAAAGTTTTCATGTAAGTAAGGTTGAAATGTTTTTTGTATAAAAGTTTATATGAAGATTTATCTTCTTTTTATTCCTGATGATTCTATTCATGATGTATGTGGCCATGGTTATGGCCATGCTTTAATACTCATTAGATAGACTTTCCTTTTTGATAAGGCATCTTATTATGTCTTGGAGGCTTCTATTTTTTTTCTTTCAGATATATCATTTTATTATGAACTATATTAACATGTGATTTAATCAAAGATACCTTGATTGATACAAAATTCTCAAAATTTGTTGTTTATGAATTATCCTCCTATATTGGTTCTTATGGTTTTGATGGAATGATTCATAGTGTTTTCCATTAGATTATAGTACTCTTCAAATTTTTGAAATGCATCATCTTTTGTTCTAGAATTGTAAGTCCAGGTGTATTTGGTCCAATCATCAACACTTACCATGAAGTAGTTGGCTTTTCTAATAGATGTAGTTGGCATGGAACCTACCAAATCAAGGTGGATGAGTTCCATTCATATTATATGTGAAAAGTTGTTTTGTTTTCCTTATATATATATTTTATACTTATCATTAGAAGTATCTTTGACATGCAAGACAACTACCTTTTATAAATTTTCCATCTTCTTAACATTGGAGAAGGAAGTGTGTTCAATTCTTTTATATCATAGCTTGGCTTCTTCTTCTAGTCTTGTAACTAATATGAGTTTAGTTTTCAGGCTTCCTTCAATTTTTAATGCTACTTATTTATTGTTGATTTCATGAGTTTTTTGCAACATGTTGGTGATTATTCTTCCTTGGAAATAAGAATATTCATAGTCCAAACAATTGCTAAAAGCTCTAATGCTAATGAATTTTTCACTATGAGATTTGGTAATGGCACACATGTCATTTGTGAAGCTTACATTAAATCCTTTGCTGGAGAGTTGGCCAACTGAAAGAGGATTAGAAACTTTAGGAACATGGTATACTTGGGTAATGATGATGATCTTGCTATTTGGAAGTCTAATGATGCAATCTCCCATTCCTTCAATTTTTACATAATTTCCATCTCCAATTTTAATGTTTCCAAGTGAGCTAGGTTTGTAGTTGAGAAGGTATTGTTTCTGAGGTATCATATAATTTGAGCAACTACTATCTATCATCTAGGATTCATTTCTAATGTTCATGATAGACTTTAGGGCTTTGTTATTACCTTCCTAAAATTCTTCCTTGCTACTAGAGGTGCCTTCTTATTTAATTTCTTCTTCTTTGTTCCTTTCCTATAGTTGGAATTCTTCAAATCCTATTCTAGTCTAACATGTTTCAATTTTGTATCCTTTACTTTTTAAAAATTTGTAAAACAGATTTGCTATATTGTTGTTATAATTTCTCTGATTATTGCTCCACCTTCCTCTTGATTGACCCCTTCCTCTAAAAGACTAAAAGCCTTCTTGATTTCCTTTAGTATTAATGTCTTCATTTAATGATTATCGACCCCTGCTACTAAATTGATGAGATACTCATCTTCCTCTATATCTACCTTCTCTATCATATTGATTAGATAGGTATTCTTGCTTAGTTGTGTTGGCCTCCTTCCTTACTTTCATGGTCTAAAGGCATCTTCTTTGTACCACCAATTTGATAATACTCATCAAGCTCATATCTCTTGAAATTATAGTGTTCTCCATGGCATTATCAAATCTAGGGTTTGTAGAGAGGGTTTGGAAAATTTTCTATACTTTTTCAAGGTTAGCATACCCATAGCTACACTCATCAATCCTTATGATGCTAATGTATATTGTGGACAAGAAAGCTTCTATCTTTGGTAGAATCTTCAAAAAATCAAATTCATGTTTGTATAACAACTACTACATTTGTATATTTTCATGACTTCCCTTGTATTCTAATTGGAGAGAATCCCACATGTCCTTGGCACATTCATGGAGTGTGAGTCTTGATAAAATAATTTTTTACATATTGTTAAGGATGATGGTGGCTACCAAATTATTTTTCCTCTTTTTATTCTTATATTCTCTTATTTGAGTCATATTGAAGTTTTCAAGGTCATGGATGGTAATAAGTCCTATTTTAATGATATCCCAACTTTCATTAATTTCAAGAAGTCCTTGCATAAGTCTAATCTAGTCTAATCTAGAGATTAAAATCTTGAGATCCATTAAAAACTATGGAGCATTTTTGAACATCTTTGTAGTCATCTTACTTGAAGTAAAACTACTTTGGTTCTAATACCAATTTTGTAGAAATTTTGGAATAATTATTTGTCAAAATAGATGATTTTTGCTAACCACAAATCATGGTCTGAAATGCCATGAGACATGATGGTAATAGAAACAAAGAAATATTCTTTCTTAGGATCTTATGATCTTACCACAAATCATGATAAATATTCCATGACTTCACCACAAGTCATGATGAATTTACCTTTGTTAATGTTCACCATGAGTAAACCACAAGTTGTATTCACTACATCACAAAGATATTACAAGTCATGATGAATCTTCCTTATTTGGAATTTCAATTGTAAGGCAACCACAAGTCTTTTCTGATCCTTTTGTACAAGTATGAGGTGACCACAAGTTGTGAATAACAACCATGAGTCATGGTGAGGTCATGATATTTTACTATGAGTGAACCATGGGTCAAGGTCTAAGAAAAAGAGATGTCTATGATACCATGAGTTGTGGTAACCCCATTCTCTAACACCTACAATACCATGACTAGATAACTAGTTGTAGTGAACATGAAATTTGATAATATCTTGGGAATTATATAATGGAATTTGATGAAATTTATATCAATGGAATTGCCTCAAGATGCTCTTTGAATTGGAATAAGAATATATGAGTTTATCTTCAAGGAAAAATGGGAGATTGTCTTCAAAATTGATGGTAACTATTGAACTTATGAACTAGTTGACCTTGTTGAAAAAAACATTCAAAAATAAGATATGTGCTATGAGAATTATTGAATTTTGATTATGATGAATTGATGAAGATGGTAGCTAAATTTTGATGGAGTATTGGAGTTGGAGGATGTGGAATGATGTATGATGGAGCTGGTGAGATGGACAATTTATTGAAAATTATGAATGAATGAATGAACACATAAGAAAAATAGTGGAAGAAAATATAAGAAATGTGTACCTCAATGTACAAATTTTAATCTTTGAAATTTGAAAATCAATCTTTACAACTTCATATGACCCTTGAATTTATACAAAAATAATGGGTTCATATTAGGGTTCATTGAAGAGACAATCCCTATTAAAGACAATGAATAAAAAATTCTAAAAAATGAAGAATTGAGTCCATAAAATAGTATATCCACACATCAATATGAAAAATAATACAATAAAGATGCTTTCTCATATTTTTTTCATCTTAGTTATTATTAAGCCTTCTTTTGAGTAGTTTATCTACTTGCATATCTCAATAGTATTAACACTATCTACAGTGTCATGGTCATTACTCTCTTGACTCAATTTATTACTCAATTTAATAGTATTATTCATAATTTCTTCTAGTCTAGCTACAAGAAGCAGTTTAGATTTTTCTTAGTTGCATGGGAAAAAGTTATAGTTCTTTTCCATGCTAAAGGTTGTGAACTCTGAGACTTTGGGGCTCACACCCTCATTCTGTTTGCAAAGATGGCATGGGATTGTTGTTACAAGTTGACAATCTAGGGGTTCATTGTATTTCTTCTTTATAACATAGTTTGTGGGGATCAATGTCAAGGTCATTTGAAGTTTGGAAATCTATTAAAAGAAGTTAAAGACATTTCTCCTATCATTAGGTAAATGGTCTTTTGGCTCAGGTATGATTCCCATTCTACTAGTCCGATGATGGGCAGATCTATCAAAGAAGTGTTCCCTAAGCAAACAAGGCCTATCAAAATAGCCCTTATGAGCACGTTAATGGTTGGCCATTCGAGGGTAGGTGGCACCCCCGGGACTTTAGTTGTCCAACAATTGTTCGGGGATTAAACCCTCCTAAAATAATCTTATATTTACTTCCATAAGGAACAAGCAATGGATCTGGACCCTTGTTTCAGGTCATTTCAGAGTATTAGGGTTAAGATATTATTTTTAAATTATACTCTATAGGTTCGTTGTTTTATTTGGCTTATGGCCCATGTCATTTTGACCTTAGAGGTTCCTTTTTTTATATGGCTGATGGTCCATCATGTCATTTTGACCCTATCCACTGTGTCAAGACAACAATTTTAAGGTTGATGGTGTTTAGGTCCGGGTATGTGATGACTACTGCGGCTACCGCTCCACCTAACGTATGCTAAAACATTTCCAAGGATGAAGCGGTAAGGTGTGGTGGTGGTTTACAGGTTTCTGGACTCTTTGTCACCACCAAAGTGCTATGGGGCTTACAAACATGAAGATTTGCCATCGCCATAGATTATTTGATATTTATCTCTGGATGCAGATTCATTTGTAGTTGATTAAGGGTTTGTCGTAGTTTTCTGTATGGCCTTGCTGTCACTTTTTGGTTACAATGTATCGTGGGCAGTTTCCTCGCTGCGTCGGGGGTGGTTTGTTTTTCAGGCCGGGGTTTCCTACCCTGGGAATCTTCAGCGCAATGTATTCTTTTTTTTTGTTTTTGCGATTACCCCGACAGTATAATCCACCTGCCTTCCTCATTAAAAAAGGACAAAAAAAAAATACCTCTCTTGCAAAACAGACTGAATCTTAACCAAGCAATTCATACAAACCCAACAAGAATTTTTAATCAATAGAAAGTATCATCTTATGAGAAATGTATAATTTCTGAACAGTCAGAACTCTTATTAAAAGACCATAACAATTTGTTATATAATTTGCTTTTCGGAGATAATCTTTAGCAAAATTCACAAGCAACGAATTATTTCCGACAAATAAGCTTACAAACTGGATGCCAACAACTCTATTAAATAAGATACCAAAATCAAATTAAATGGGTTTAATTATCTATTAATGAAAAACAAGTATAATAAATATTTATTTCATTCAAGTGAAATTGTTAGCACTTACAATCTCTTCTCTTTCAGATTACTTTGGCAACACAAACATTTGAACTGGGTTAAACGTTTAGTGGTTTTTGTTTATCTTTTCATTTTGTTGCAATCACATTATCACAGTTAGAGTTCTGAAAACTGTAAATTCTATTGGTCACAATAATGCTAATGGTGGTGCTTTCAAGGGCAGTTGCAATGTCAAATGTAAGAAATCTAGAGCACAAGCACTATGAGACATGGGTAAAATTTCAAATTAATGATTATTGGGATTCGATCCAAGACTATTAATGTGGACAATATGTTTAAAAGTTATAGTGTGCAAGCAATCATATGTATTTATTGTGATGAAAATTAATAAAATTGCATTGCCTCATTGTTTTCCCTAGTTTGGCAAGGTCCTAGGAGTCACTTTCTTTTTTATTCTCTTTTGTCATAATGAGTTTTGATGAATAGTTGATTTTCTGTCAATAATTTATGCTTTATTGTACTAATGGTTTTCATGATTTTCTAAAAAATTAGCATAATAGCAAGGTTCATGGTTCAACGCCCTTAATAGATATATAGTGTTATGTTGTTAATGCAACTCTTCTTAGACAAGATGATTTGTGATGGCTTTTGATGAATGGTTGATTTTCTATTAATAGTTTATGGTTCACTATGTTGATTTGGTATTGAAGTAAGGTTTAAGGTTCAATGCCCTTAATAGATATATGATGTTGTGTTGTTAATGCAACTCTTCTTAAACAAGATGGTTTGTGCATAACATTGTGAAAGTATAAGGGTTTTTATAGGTTTTACTAATTTTACTATAAAAGCTCCACTAATTTTCAGGTATTAATAGATTGAGCATTTGGCAAATAGATATTACCTATATATGCAATAGCTTAATTTTAACATCTAATGTAGACTTTACTACATATGGGTAATGATGGTTTAACATCTATGCAAATGTATGACATGATGAATGAAATTGTCGCATGTATTGCAAAAAATAGGTAGGACAAGTTGCTTTTGTAGGTTTGTTGATGTTTTCATAAGATAACTTATTCTTGTGGGTAATTGCTAATTTTATGGGGTGAAGTTTTTTTGTGTTTTCATCATTATCTTGTTGCTTATGTGGATTCATCATGGGTGGTTTTAGCAATATAATTTTTTTGTAGTTTCATCACTAGTTATTTTAACCCTTATTACACGATTCGTTGTGTCTCAAGTATTTTTGTCTACACGAGTAACTGGTAACTCAGAGGCTATTTCTTCAAAAATCTATATATTTGCTATGAGTCAAATGGGTAAAAATTTAAATTTCTTCCAATTAATTTTACTATTATGTGAGGTTGCCCACTAACTCACCAAGTCCAAGTTTGTATTTAAAAAAATGAGTCACTCGCAAACTCCAAAACTACTAACATTGGTTTGAACAAGATAGTGTTTGTAGGATAGCATATTCCTACAGATGTAAGATGAATTTTTATTGTAGGCACTAGGATAAATTATTTTATTGCAAGATAAATTTTATGGTGGATTTAAGCATGTATCATAAGATAAATATTTTCTTATGATCGTTCTATAAGTTTAAGCATGTGTCATAAGATGAAGATTTTCTTAATATGGTTTTTGGTTTAAGTATGTGTTAAAAAGATGGAGATTTTCTTATAAACACTTTGTTGTGACAATATGTTATGTTTTGCAAGTTAGTAGTAGCCACACATATAGTTTACCTATGATGACACATATATTGCATGTGATATGAAATTGAATAGGGCAGATGTTGAGACGAAAAGAGTTGAGGTCAAGGAGGTGTATTCTTAAGTTTGCTCACTATTTTGGCATTAAGGGGGTGATTGTTAAGAAATAACAATGCCAACATGATAGTTTTATTAAATATTAAAATATAA
>MNCI01035519.1:1152743-1177972 GCA_015680685.1 Gnetum montanum
AGAGAGAGAGGGGAAGGGGAGTGCATTTGGTTGTCCTCCACATCATGTTCCACGTAAGATCCCATGAAATGGGAAAAAACATGAACCGAAGAGCCAAAAATTTTCCATTGCGTAGAACACGAACCAAAGTGCCATAGGTTTTTGTATTCCCATTGTGCACATAAAAAGGCCAAATGTAACCAAATGCGGAATGGGAATGGGAATGGGAATGAGAATTCCATTTCCATTTTGTCTTTATCTCTATCTACAATTGTTCTTGTAGGCCACCTATCCCAACTAAACTAGCTTCGATGACACCAACTTTGGAGCTCCACGGAAGCACTAGAAAGGCACCTACGATGGTGGCCTGTGCTTCAACTATAACAACAAGCTCATTGGCATGCACTTCTTCAACTAAGGTAGGAATAAGGTAATAGGCCAGTCGGCCCTCAAGGCATCCACACTCAGCACTAAGGGCCATGACATGCACACATTGTCAATAATCTCTGGCAGTGTTGTGGCCAATGCTAGCATGCTTAGCTATGCTAATGAAACCACCCACGACATGGCCTAGTGCACACGGATGGCCATCTACAAGGTTTGGTGGGACTCTAGCTACTTCAGCTCCAACATCCTCATGACCATGGATGTCACTTTGTCCAACAACATTAACATGCTCTTGCTCTCACTCAGTGGCAACCCATAGTAGTATTATGCCAACAACATTGCCATCAACACCTTTACCACTGTAGTCCACTATCGCAGCTTCGTCACTTGCTTAGCCAAAAGCTCTAGACATAGTGTTGGCATTGCCTCAAATCTCATGCCCTAGATCATGACCATCACTACTAGCATCCTCGACCATGACTTCCTAGCCATCATAGTGCTTGCTGAAGGTAATGAGTACACTAGTATCTCACTCTACTTTGGGGAACCACTACTAGAAGACCCAACTATCATGCTCATCTATGCCAAAAATGCTAGCCTTGGTGGTGATGAAAACGTGAACTTCTACACCTACAATAGCCTGGACCCCAAAGGTAGAGGAGGTGTGAATCATAATACAATTTTTATTACAATAGCTAAAAGATTCCTTCATTTAGGTTACTTTTTTTGGATAAAATTTATATATGAATTAGTTCAATATGTTTGTTGAGTAGCTTTTTCTAAATGTATGTTTTAAGCATAAAATTTTGTAGGCAAGGACAGGATGAGGGGTAGAGGCAAAGCCATTCGAGGAAGGACAATAATGGCTATAGTTGAAGCTATAGCCTAAGGGGAAGGGCCTTCTAAAGTTTCTATGTTAGCAATAACCTTTGGTTATTGGAATATCTTTCTAAAAATAAACTTTCTACTAGTCTTTTTATCTGTGTTTCTGTTAATTTTTTATAGTAAATTGTAACATGTTAAACATTACATTTTGATGTTTTATGCAATATTCATAGTTTTACTTCAAGCTAAGCTCTTTTGTCATCAATACTTATCATGCCTTCCTATACATTTGCATTCCCAATGTAAAAACATTTTAAATTTTAATTCTGTTCTTTTTTTAATGCTTTTTGAAGTGGTAAGGAATTTTGAAATTGTAATCTTCTGCTACTATCTTGAGTAATCTTCTTTTTCTACTTTCTTTTTCAATGTAAAGTAACATTTGTAAGTTCATTTTCTCTTTATCCCATTGTATATTCTGTGTAGGTTTTATCATTTATATGGCTATGCTTTGAAATTCAATAGTTACCATGGAGTAGACACATCCAATTGTTATGATTGTGCCTACTTTTTCTTTTGCAATATGCATTTTAATAAAACACAATAGTGTTAGCATTTTTACTAGCACATGAAAATTATTAGCCAATTTGAGATGTGGGCCTGGCTTCAGTCATAATTTCAACAATTTTTCCTACTTATTGGGAAGACTTAAAGAGTTCAAATTTGACAATTTCTTCTTGCATTCTCACATGTAGTGATGCCTTTTCTTTATGTATGCATTCTATGATTGATGGAATCTATTGGATGATATGGTTGTTAACCTGGTTAATTTTAAAAATGAGAACTTCTGCACCTTTGATAGCCTAGACCCCAAGAAGATCTCCAGCAAGATCATGCTATGATGATCCTAGTCAATGTTGAGGAAAATGGTAATGAGCTCTCCACCAATGCACATGTTCTACCATAATTATAAATAACCAATTATCTATAAACCTCCCCTAGCTATAGAGTCACTACAAGGGAGCTAATGATTATATTTATCTCAGTTATTCATAATCTTGGTTATATATAATGATATATTTATGATCATAAACATAAATGATTATATATAATGGTTATAAACATTTCATCATAAATAAATCTAATTATTTCTAATCATTTCATTATATATATCTTATGGATAATGCTAATCGACATATAATCATTATGGGTTACCATTATGAATGAATAAATAATATCTCTAATATTATAGATTATAAGTAATATTCCATCATATCTTGGCTTTCTTTATTATGAAATTTTTACTGTTCGAATAAATCTTATAATCCATAATATCTCATATTATAATTATGGATTATTTCTCTAATTATAATAATCTCATAACATTTATTGGATTCCACAATAATTATAATATAATAATTATGAATGAGGTGTTAGCATCATTCATATCTTGTCCATTGTAACAATAATGTTAATATACAAAAGCGTGATATAATAATAGCATTCTCTATGCATTTGTAATGTGATTTTTTATATCTTCACAAATAGATATGCATTACAAATATATGTTGTAATGTCAATTTATTTTAATCTCTTCATGTTTTCTCATGCACACGCACCATGTGCATGGAATCCAAAGAGTCGCTATAGGGGAGTTGAATCTCTATTCAATTGACATCCCCTAACCCTTGGGCTCCCCATTCATCTCTTCATATTCCCTCATACACATGTTCCACATGCAAGGAAGTCAAAGAGACACTATAGGGGAGTTGAATCTCTATTTAATTAACATTCCCTAACCCATAGGCTCACCATTCATCTCTTCTTATTCCCTCGTGCACAAGCCCCAATGTGAGTAATAATGCATATTTATTATTATAAACAATGGGTAATAATGAATATTTATTATTATTATAAACAATGATGGTTACAGTTACAATCATGGTGATGGTTAAAGTGATGATGGTTATGGTGTGATGTACTATTTAAGGATATTGAACATAGGCATCATGTTACAAGATTAAGAGGTGCAATATTGGAATTTGTGCATTTTCAGAAACATGGATCCTGTTGCTATTAGTCCCAATAAAAAAGGTAAAGAACACTCTCTTCAAGATCAACAACAACAACCATCTACTGCAATAAGTAATGTGATCTATGCTTATATGTGAAGGTGCAAGGGTAATGCTCACAGTTAATCTTTGGCCTGAAGCAGGATTGGTGAATGGTGCACTTGGCACAATTTACAGCATTATGTATCCTCAAGGTAAATAGCCACTTGTAGTATCATCATAAGTTATTGTTTATTTTGACTCCTACATTAGATGTGCCTTTGATAATGGTAATCCTCATCATGTGCCAATTATGCCTGTGGTCCGAGGAGTATCTCATCAATTATTGTTATGGTTGGCATGGGCCATGACTATTAATAAATCTCAAGAAATAACACTAGATAAGGCTACTATTAACATTGGTTCAAGAGAAGTTATAGGTCGAGCGTTTGTTGCATTATCTAGAGGCAAGACCATTGATTCTTTGAAGATTCATCCTCCTTTCTCTATGCAAAGATACAAAAAGATCTTAGATGCTAAATATCTCTAAAGTAGAATTGCAAAAAGTTCATTTTGCTCAATTCAAGGATTAGGCATATTGAGTTCACACTTATCATTATATTTTGCATTTTGCTCAATCCTATTATACAGCTCTATAATGTTTATTGCAATAATTGTGTAATGTATATTCATCAACATATATGAAATATATAAACTTTTATTTCTACCAATTTATGTTTACCAATATATACTATTTGGAATGCAACTAGTGATGATAACTTAAAAAATAAAAAAATTAATTAAATTCTACTCATAGCCCCTAAAGTTGCTCCACAAAAGAAGTTACATGTCTAGCATTTGTTGCATTATCTAGAGTTAAGACCATTGATTCTTTCAAGATTCATCCTCCTTTCTCTATGCAAAGATACATAAAGATTTCAAATGCTAAATATCTAATTGCACAAAAGTTCATTTTACTGAATTGGAGGATTAGCAATATTGAATTCACACTTATCATTGTATTTTGCCTTTTGCCCAATCCTATTATATAGATCTGTAATGTTTATTGCAATAATTGTGTAATGTATTTCTTCAACAACATATACGAAATATATAAACTTTTATTTTTACCAATTTATGTTTGCTAGTATATATTATTTGGAAAGAAAATAGTGATGATAATGTAAGAAATAAAAAAAGTAATTAAATTCTACTCATAGCCCATGAAACCACTTCACAAGAGAAGTTATGAGTCTAGCATTTGTTACATTATCTAGAGTCAAGACCATTGATTTTTTGAAGATTCATCCTCCTTTCTTTATGCAAAAATACAAAAAGATCTTAGATGCCAAATATTTTCAATGTAAAATTGCAAGAAATTCATTTTGCTTAATTTAAGGATTAAGCATATTGAGTTCACACTTATCATTGTATTTTGTCTTTTTCTCAATCTTATTATACAGCTCTGTAATATTTGTTGTAATAATTGTGCAATGTATTCCTTCATTAACACATACAAAATATATAAATTTTTATTTTTACTAATTTATGTTTAACAATATATATTATTTAGAATGCAAATAGTGATGATAATTTTAAAAATAAAAAAATAATTAAATTCTACTCCGAGCTCGTGAGACTGCTCCATAAGAGAAGTTACCAATCTAGCGTTTGTTGTATTATCTAGAGTCAAGACCATTTATCCTTTCAAGATTCATCCTCCTTTCTCTATGCAAAGATACAAAAAGATCTTAGATGCTAAATATAAGTAGAAGTGCAGAAAGTTCATTTTGCTTAATTGGAGAATTAGGCATATTGAGTTCATACTTATCATTGTATTTTGCATTTTCCTCAATCCTATTATATGGCTCTACAATGTATGTTGCAATAATTGTGCAATGTATTTTTTCATCAAAATATACAAAATATATAAATTTTTATTTTTAGTAATTTATGTTTACCACTATATATTATTTGGAATGCAAATAGTGATGATAACGTGAAAAATAAAAAAAATAATTAAATTTTATTCATAGCCCATGAAACCACTTCACAAGAGAAGTTATGAGAGTCGAGACCATTGATTCTTTGAAGATTCATCCTCCTTTCTCTATCGAAAGATACAAAAAAATCTTAGATGCTAAATATCTCCAATGTAGAATTGCAAGAAGTTCATTTTGCTCAGCTCAAGGATTAGGCATATTGAGTTCACACTTATCATTGTATTTTTCCTTTTGCTCAATCCTATTATATAGCTCTATAATATTTTTTGCAATAATTGTGCAATGTATTCCTTCATCAACATATACAAAATATATAAACTTTTATTTTTACCAAGTTATGTTGAACAGTATATATTATTTTGAATGCAAATAGTGATGATAATTTAAAAAATAAAAAATAGTTAAATTCTATTCCACACGAGACTACTCCACAAGAGAAGTTACAAATCTAGCATTTGTTGCATTATCTAGAGTCAAGACCATTGATCCTTTCAAGATTCATCCTCGTTTCTATAAGCAAAGATACAAAAAGATCTGAGATGCTAAATATCTCCAAAGTAGAATTGTAGAAGGTTCATTTTGCTTAATTATAGAATTAGGCATATTGAGTTCAGACTTTTCATTGTATTTTGCATTTTGCTCAATCCTATTATATAGCTCTATAATGTTTGTTGTAATAATTGTGCAATGTATTTCTTCATCAAAATATACGAAATATATAAATTTTCATTTTTACCAATTTATACCACTATATATTATTTGAAATGCAAGTAATGATGATAACTTAAAAAATAAAAAAAATAATTAAATTCTACTTATAGCCCTCAAAACCACTCCACTAGCTTTATATATATATATCAATTGGCGAAGATGATTTTAAAGAAAATGATGTTAACCAAACCTAACTACTAAACAAGGTAACAAGGTAACTAAAAATGGAATCACTCATGCCTCCTCTATTTCTCTACCACTTACCTAATTTAGTTTTACCATCTTGGTCAAGTTTGCTCTGTCTTTGTTTGTTCATGGTGTGATAAGTGATGAGAAGGGATGAGTGATTCTATTTTTGGTTATCTTTTTACCTCGTCGAGTAGTCGAGTTTGGTTAACATCATCTTCTTTAAAATCATCTTGACCAATATATATATAGCTAGTTTAAAAATAACTTATCTATTGTTCAAGCTACACATCTATTTATTGTGATGAAAATTAATAAAATTTCCTCATTGTTTACCATGGTTTGGCAAAGGCTTAAAAATCACTTTCTTTTGTATTCTCTCTTATCACAATGGGGCTTTGATGTGTGATTGCTTTTAAGTTAATGGTTTATGCATTGTTGTGCTTCTCACACTAGTCACATTACACTCCAAATAACTTTCCATCTTAGCATGTTTGTAGAAACATGTCCCTGCTTGCCCACATCCCAGGCTCCTGCGTAAGTGGTTTTATAAAGTTTCACTGTACTTCCTAAATCCTACCTCATAAGAACTATTAAGAAACACCTAAATTCCTGGTCTTCGACAAATACATTAAGAAGTCAACCTACTGTCCACCACCAGAGTAAATACTAATTTAGCATTCATTCCTTGAAGATGAGGATGTCACAGTCCTATTCCTAACCTGCAAGAAATGCACATTTCATTCTGGAAGGACGAATGAAGCCAAGCTACATTGCAACTCCCCTTTTAATTGCGTGAGATACTTATCTTTGAAGTTGGAACTGCTATTTTTTGTTGACCTTCACATGCAGAATGGAAGGTAACGGAAGCCCATGTCCGCCATGCAAGAAGACTACCATGAAACGTCAAGCACTAATGTGAAAGTCCAGTTAAAAATTTGCTAACTATAAAAGTACTTCTCGCTTCATCTAAGTAACCAGTTTTTTAATCAGGGAACAGTAAATTTTATTTAAAGAAGAAAACACATATTTGGTCAACCTACCCACTAAACTGAGTAGACTGCGCGCCGTATACGTCGTTTGTATAGGATTTTTTAAGTAAATGCCACAAATTTGACCAATAACTTATCGTTTTCTCTGTTTAATTTTTCATGCTCCACGTTCACGAAAGCGAGTGAACAAACCATCTCGAATCATGAATGTTTTTCCTTTGCAGGTGATGTCATTTCTGACATATTCACATATGTTTCCTTGGCTGGTCTACCACGTTCCTCACTACTCTGTATTTGAGAGTTTCAGACGGATGCTCCACTTTGTGATTTGGTGAAAGTGCATTCAGACCGGCCAAACAGTTTTGACGGAACCATACTTTTTGCGATTTTCTCATTCAACCCATGTCCAAGCTGCTTCTTTATTCTTTAAATACCAGACCTACGTCCCAATATCTTATCAACACATATTCCATTGCTTTAGTTACCTGCTCAGAGATCCAACATTCCAAAAGGACGTACTCTCTCTTTTTCAGATTCACATTAACCGATGGCGGCGTTTGGTGTTTCAGGCGTGAAGATACTTTCTCTGGCGATTATGGCGATGGTGGTTTTCTCCATCACAATCGCAGAGGCCAGAAAACTCCCGCAAAAATATGCAGCCGATCATAGACTTCATGACAGCAGCAGCAGTCCACATGCGTTTCGAAAATTCAATTTTAGTGTTGGAGGACAAACATCTGAACGAGGAGAAGTATTGTTAAATCTCAAGGCCACGTCCGGTAACAGCCCAGGAGTTGGTCATTCCGGCCATATTTCTGCACCTGATGATGAAAAACACAACTGACTCCTCCTCATCATCATCATTGTCACTTATTGGTTGCTCACTCTCTAATAGTTTAACTCATAATGAAAGGATAGTTAATTATACAAATAATGGTAGTGGTGTCGGTACAGGATCGTTACTTTGAACCACTAGTGAGTAGATGAGCTAAAACGTAACTTTGTTTAACTGCACCGAAGTTAAAAAGCAATATTACGAATCGAATCATTTGTGAGAAAAAAGATAAACATTTGATTAAGATTAAGCTGTTCGAGTTAGAATTATCAACCTTTACCCAATTCTGTATCGATGAAAAACAAGAACACTTTTCTGTCCTTCGAATAAATCTTTGCAAGAAGATAATAAAGCATTTCTGTTTTCGTTAATACTATTTTTTAAGAGAAACTAGCCCTTATATATTAACCCTATACTATAACTTGGTTAGGGCCAATCGAAAAGGCTGAATTCCATTTCAGCTGATGACAAAAATTTTCATTCCATGATAAACAGTTTTCCAACTTCCTAAAGCAATATTTAATCCATATTCACGCACTGAAATCTTCATCAGAGAGACGCAACGGAAGCCTTTTGTCCATAACTTATATAGTTCCAGAATTTAGAATTTAAGCATGGCTCAGATATTAAATTAGAATGCTTCTAACTATATTTAAACAACCATTTCAAAGTTAAAAACTTTACTGGAAATAGGCATGGAAGGCATCATTGATATGTATTGGTTGCTACCACTCGGTCCAAGCCTAGGCATTCTTTATTATTTTTAATTACTCCAATGGCAAATTGTGCTTCTAACCAAAGCTGATTCAGCTATGTCGGGCTTTCCGGTACAAAAATTTATTCATTTATTTCTTTATTAATATTTTTTAATTTTATATGCCTTTCTTTTTTTAAGATAAAGGAAACACAACCTCTACTTACACCTTAACAGCTATATGTAATCCACTACCATACTAGGCCACTACTATGATGATATAACATAAGTGTAGCTTTTGTCACAACTCTAATTTTGTTGGTGTAGTAATTGTATCATGTATATATATTAAAAAAGTTAAAGGCACAACTAAACCATACAAGGACTCAAATATAGGATTAAAACATCAGAAGCTGAATTCCTACTTTAGTTATGGTTATAGTTATAATAGTGAACATGCCCAAAATCATGTCATTAGCAATGCCTTAAACAATATTTAACATAGCCTACTTGAAGAATTGGTTTTACTTAGCACATTTTCAATATTCAAAATTAATCACTAGTTTGTGCATCTCATGTAAATATATTTGCAAGGTAGGTCAGTTATTACGTTATCAAATTTCATTTTGATGGAAAGAGATAGTCTTTTTTAATTTATCATATATTGAGTATTTGCTTAGGGAGATGAAGGTTTGCATATCGATTTTTGTGAGTCTCTAATAGTTATAGGAGTCAAAAAAACTAATGGGAGTTTAAAGTGAATGTGAGTAGAAAATGAAAGAAATTAAATAAGCAAAGTGAGCCATAAAATATTCTTCATTCTAGCATTAAATTCAAATCAACCAAGGCTTTTCACCATCTCTTCATTGTCACACAATAAGACATGGCCTCCTAATCATAGGATTTCATAGAACCCAAGTTACATGACATGGAGCCAACATTATTTGCCATAGAAATGTGGAAGGTTATGAGTTTTAATCAACATCCACCCAACAAATACTTAAAATTTTCATTTTGGAAGGGCATGTCGCTTTATCTTACTTTTTAAATTTTGATTATTTCAGAAAATGCTCCAACATATAAAGTATAAAAAACTTTTTATAAAGCTCTTAGTGACCTTATAAAGCTCTTGTGCAACCCACGTTTCTCATAAAACCTTCTTTAGGATTCATAACGTAGAGCTAAATTTCTTACTTGTCTTTAAAATTTTCTTAAGACATGAGCCACTTCTTTATCTTCTTGGCTTCTTCCACCACATTGATTCTCATTCTTAAGACTTCAACTTGTTGCTTCTTAACTTCTTGGACTTGTGCTTGTGATTGTTTCAATTCTTTTTGTTTGAAGGATATGGGGTCATTTTTAGTATTTCTTATTCTACTACTTTCTTTGTAATTTTAGCAACTCATGGGACTTCTCCATTGCTTACTTTTACTTAAAATTCTATTGATTTATGTGAATAGATTTGATTGTTTGACATTCTAGACTTTGTAATCCCACCATGTTTATTAAAACTAATATAAATTCTTTATTAAAAAAAACTCACATTGTAATTTCTTTGTGCAATTTTCCTAACTAATGATGATGAATTAGGTAACTTAAGAACATAGAAAATATCATGGATAGTTATTTCTTAGCCATTATTCAAGATGACAAGTACTTTGCCTATGCCTTGAATCTCCAAGTATTTCTCAGTTTTAACCTTAATTCTTCCAAGGCTTTTGCACTCTCAAACCCTATAAAGTCTTCTTTGTTGGGCATCATGTGATTTGAACACTAACTATTAATGATCCAAGCATGTGTAGGCAAGTTTCTTTTAATATTACATGCTACAATGTTCAAGTTTCCTTATTTACTTATTTGAGCTGTAGTTTATTAATCATTATATTTGTTATTCTTTGATTTCTTCTTGTTAAAGAAAGTAGGAGGAAAACCATACATGTACTAACATTTTGCTTTATATATGACATTTTTATGACAAAAATTATATATAAGAATGGACCTAGATTTGAATTGTCTTTTTATCATCATCCTATAGCTTTAAGTCTTCATTGTCTACTTTTTCATTCTTACTCCTCTTATCTTTGGTCACATCTATTGGTTTTTCTTCTCCCTTAAATTTCATGTTTTTAGTGGTTATCGTTCAATCAAGAAATTCATCAAAGGCATACACATTCAAGTCTTTAGTTTAGATTACATTGAACATGGCATTTAAATACCTTATGTTATTATAAAGTATATGAACAATCTATCTTACCTTTTTCTTCTCATCTTAGCCATAACCAAATTCATAAGCCTTTCTTGATACAACCATACATCCTATGAATAAATTCATCAATTGATTTACTTCTTTCAATTCTCAAGTTATTAAAAACTTGGGCTATATTCAATTAAGTAGTTTTCTTATTTAAAATAGACACCAAAAACAAAAATAAGAAGTTAACCTAGTGGGAAGACTATTGATTTGGAACCTCTAGTTATGGGATTGATTTTGGTAGGTAATGTTGAGTTTTAAAGTTCTAATTTGAATATATGTCTTGGGGGTAAATTTTATTTTATAAAAATTTCAGGTTTGACACCCCCTTTCCCTCCCTAGCAACCCACTCCTCCTCCACCATCCACCCCCTCCCAAAAAGTCACTTAGGTCATATAGTTATCTTCTAACATAGCAAGAGGTAGAGGAGACAATCATGATCATATTAACCAAAGAATTATAGTTTCTTTTATCTTTATAATTCCTTATTTTGTTTATCATTTAAAAGAATTAAGTCATAATTTATGGGAGGGGGTGTCAGAGCCCAAAAAAATTAATAATAAGCAAGAATAATTTAGAGCACATCACATCTTAATCACTAGCTAGAAAGCTTTCAAAACATGGAAAGGAATAACTTTCTAATATTACGAATGTCTACTTAAGTGAACAATCTTCTAATAGATACCTCAAAAAATAAGAGGAAAAAATTAATTGTTAATTGAGAGGATGTTCTAGTCCTAATAATATTTACATATTTTTCAATCTTTGTGCATGAATTTAAAATAGTAAAAGGATTTGATATAACAACATAAAGCCCCGGCGTGGACGAGCCCTGGACAGTTTCACACGAAGGAGAGGCAGGAACGGAATGCTGGCGTCTCTGCATCTCTCGGGAATCATGCCCCGATCATCCCTATGCAGGCTTCGGTGGCCAACGCCCCCAGTACACGCAGGACCGGCATCGCCCAGATCATTGACGAAAATAGACGTCGCAGGGCGGATGGATCCGAGCAGCCCAGGATGGCCAACAAATGACCGGCCGCGTCTCTCGGCTGCCTGCCGTCGTTACAGGCTGTCTGGGCGCCCTGGGTGGTGTCTTTCTTGCTGGGAAATTTGGCTGCTTGGGTGGTGGTTTTCTTGACGGGAAAATTCGCAGGTTTTCTGGGCGTCCTGGGTGGTGGAAATCTGCAGGTTGTTTGGGCGCCCCGGGTGGTGTCTCTCCTGACGGGAAATTTGGTCTTGGGGGTGGGTGGTCTTTTTGGCTGCCAAGTGTTCTTGGTGGCCCCTTCCCTGTCCGGTGGGGCCAGCCGCCCTGGCCCGCGCTGTACCTGTGTATGGCTTCTTTTTCTTTTTGCTAATTAATATAGCCCGACCTTTCTCAAAAAAAAAATATCATCTTTTGTAAGAGATGAAGATACCAAAATAAACGTTAGCACATAATGTCTATAATGATTGACCTAAGGTTGAGTCTCTTTGGCATCTTCTAAAGCCCATTTTTTAATAAAATATTTTATTTTTGGGTAGATAGTAATCTTCTTACATACTAAAAATTTTCCTTACATGTTACTTATCTGGAGTGATCAATATTTCCTATAGTAACAATAAAAATATTCATAAAATCTTCTATATTTTTTGGTTTCTTTATTTCCATTTAATCATTATTATCATAGATACCATCTTTAGTTCTTATTTATTTAGCTTTAGAGATTTTTTTTTCTACGTGCAACTACAATGCATTTTTTCCTTTTTCTTGACATTCTTTTTCTTGAGCAAAACGGGACAAACATTAAACAAAATGTCCTTTAAAATGATAAAAATTACAAGAATTAGGAAGATTATAATATGTAATTAGTTGAATGTAAATCATTCTAGCTACTTGAAATACCAATTCTTTTTTCTAGTTGAGAAGATTGAATTTAATATAAAAAAATCTACGAGAAACATATGAAGTAGAAATAGATTCTATATAGTGAATGGGATCAAGGAGACTAATAATTTCCTATTCAAATTTTTGAAAAATCACTAAAAGATAAAATAGCTTAACAAAACCTAGATCTTTAGAATATTCTTTACATTAGATATCAAAATTAGCAGTCTACTTAGAAATGATCAACAATGCATGTATATGTATAAAAGATCCTATATCAAGGGCATGCTTCACCATTGAAGTATTTCCTAGCTCAACAAGTAGGAAAAAACTAGAATAATACCTATCTAAATAACTTGAACGTTTTGCTTTTGCATAAGATAATTTAATTATGAATCACAACTTTGATTACGAGGCAAGTAACCTAAAATTTGAATAAACATATATCATGATGTAAGATTAACTCCTAGTGACTCATATAAATCATTAAAGAGTATCAAATCATGTGTCTTAGTTTCATTATCATTATTAGAAGAAGACCTTACAAATTTTTGCCCACCAACTTGTAAATTTACATTTTAAGAAACAACAAAAATTTTATATTGATAGATAACGCAGAAATTTAAACATTGGTTGACAACTTTGAAAGTAATTTAGAATTTCTCATAAAATAATTCTAGAAAGATCAATCTATTTGAGAAAATTCAAAGAGAAAGAAATCAATTATATTTTTAAAAAATTAGGTCTAAATGAGAAATATTATATCTAGAGGAGAAACATAGCTAAAAACTACCCTCAATAATGTCCTAATAATCCTAAATTTCTATCAACATCTCATATATCATCTAGCTCTTCATAGAGGTGAATGGTGAAAAGGAACTCATGTAGCTAAAACCATTTTATTACGACAATGCTAGGATGATGGCGATATGTCATCATCTTAGTACCTTTATCCCATCTATGATGGGCTAACCAATAAGGTAAGCAAAGTATTTGACAATGACTTTTTATCATTTGTTGTCAACTTGATAGTATAGTTAATGAACATATATTTTTACCATGCTAGGATGATGATGATTTATCATCATCTTGGTACCTTTATCCTATCTATGATGGGCTAACCATTAAAGTAAGCAGAGTATTTGATAATGACATACTATGACTTGTTGTCAACTTGATAGTATAGTTAACGAACATATATTTTTACCATGCTCCTAGATGACACATGTTTCAACATATCCCTTGGAATGTAACTTTTGATTTGTAAATCACAAGTTATATATTCTAACCATGTGAGCAATGCCTCACTGACTCCAACAACATCTTCATATATTTTATTCAAAAGATTATATCTTATGAACCATCGAACATTACATGGAACCTTGGTACTTCAATCTTTCTTGGCATCTTATTCCTCATCTATCACAATCTATGCTTTATAAGACATCCAAGACATCTAGCCAACATGATACTTTGGAAGGATTATAGAGGAATACAGTAATGCTTCAAGTATGACTTCAACTAATAACCTCTTACATAACAAGACAATAAGCTAACTACTATCTTTGGCTTATGTGGATGATACTTAGTAGATAATGAGGTTATCTTTTAAGGTACCTCTCTTTGATATAACTATGCTTATCTCATTATCCAATGTTTTGATTATAGCTCACTATAAGGTATTTATAACTTTCTTTCTTAATTATTTAAATTTATCACAAATTGGGTAACCTTTAACTTAATATTAAACATGACAGCCACATATTTCTAGTCCTAGCATTGACTTATAGATGTATCTCCTCTTGTTAGTACTTTTTGTATCTATTCTATTTTATCAAAAAGTTCAAGAATTTAGTTCATTATCTAACAAGGATTTTTGGTAAGAGATTACTAGTCCAAATAATAATTAAGATACCTTTATATATGTTCTATGAAAATTCTACAAAAGTAATGTATTAGTTATATATCTTGACATACCTATCCTTAAACAAGTTTGGGATTCTTCACTTTTCACTATCAGCGCTAGTCCTATTTAATCTATACTACTCACTTCATTACCATCCTATATTGAAGTAGAAATAAAATATACTTTAAACTCCTGCTAAAGTGCATAGCTTTAAATATTAATTCATAAACATTGAAACTATAATTGAAATTTTATTAAGTTTGTAAAACCTTTGGATCTATTGAAAAGTAGAAATGTACATGCTATGAGTTTTGAAAACATTGTTAGGAAAATTACTAAGTGTTTTTAAGAAAATTTAGAATAGATGAGCTAAATTTGCAACCATAATATCCTACCTATACCTAATATGATCAAATGTAAGTTATTAGAAGAAAATATAATATTCATCTTAAATGCTATTTGTACTACATAATTAACATATTCATATTTTTCTCTTTAAATAAGTAAATCACCTAAAAATATTTATTTACTTTATTTTATATTACCTGCTTTTCCCTCACTTTTCCTTTTCTCTTGTGTAATGAAAATGTCTTCTAAAGATACAGGTACCTAATCTTAGGTCTACCAACAAAGCAAGCAACGTTTTAGTATCATATTCGTCCTAAGGTGCCTCACGAGAGGCAGCATCATTAGAATTCCTGCCATGCCTTAATGGACACGACATATTGTCAGGCCATCAACAAAGTAATCACACCATTTTAGGAGGATGTCATTCACGGTAGGGTGCTGTGCTGCTGCGCATACATGGAAAATTAGAGATAACCATCAACATCCTTAACCTACCTTTAACGGTCATCTGGAAAAAAAGCGCTTTATGCTGAAATATCTGCATCCATTTCATAATCTTTAAGTGAAACACAAAGGTAAGGGATGATACATCTCATTTTGAAAGACGAAATAAAAGAAAAGGTACGTCTGTACGTGCCGTTTCACTTTGATGAGGTGGTAACATTACAAGTTTGATCTACAATCACAATAATTCTCTGGCTTTTATTGGCTAGCTTTAAGTCAGAATAGAATATAAATCAAGGCTACGATAACCTGGAAGAAGAAAAACATGAAACATGGTGTATTAAACTGAACGTTAAATGACAACCGCAATAATATTATTGGTATTTGTTTTAATAGATAAATATATAATACTACTGGCAACACTGGAGGAGGAGACGCCGACGATAAGAGATGATACTACTGGCAACACAGAGGGGCAACACTCGACATCCCCTACACAGTCGCCAATCCAGACTCTATTTTGGATTGACAGGCATCGCACAGTTCATTGAGGATAACCGACGCCGACTATCGGCCGAGCCAGGGCAGCCAGGATCCAGCAATTCTCCCGGAAAGTAGCCGGGGAGGAGGTGCCGGCACCATTCGTAATTCCTAATTGCGGGGAAGGCCGTCTGCCTATGGGGATGCCCACGGCGTGACGAGCCATGGGGATTAGTGGGTGATTTTGTTGGCCGGAGTGGGGCCAGCGGCACTGGCCTGTGCTGTACAGATGTATAGCTCCCTTTTTTTTGGAATATAATTCGCTCGATCCTTTCCGAAAAGAAAAATAGATAAATATATAATTCGAAGGATGGTAAGGTAATTATTTGACCAAGTTCAAAAGAATGCAGGTTTCCATTCCTTCACTGATCTAAACAAAATTTTTTCAATAAAGAAAGTAAAGCAAAGATTTTCGAGGCGCTCACTAACGTCGACAGAAGTTTGTTCACTTTGTTGCACGCCAGCGGCCATGTCTGCTTCTCGGTAAATGACACAATCTTCACCAAAAACTGATTCTGTTTTTCAGATTCCGTATTCGTCGTGAAACCTTAATATTCCTTGTCACTCAATGTATTTATGATACAGTTCCGCTAGTGGTCCTATGCCTTTTTTCATCTCTGGTTCGTTCACAGCTCCAGAAACCAGCTCAAATTCATGGTTTGGTCAGACAAGCTCTTTCAGACCTGCAAATTAGTCCATAATGACTCCTTTACTGTGTTCTCATCCTTCAATGCCTAATCATGTCTCTGTGAATACCAGATCCACAGCACCGTATCTTTTCATCATTATCTCATTGACTTAGTTAATTTGCAACTTGGAGTTGTAGAGTTTGGAACCAGGCTAATCAATGAAATGTGGTGCTTGAAGAGCGAGGTGCTATTAATAGAGTCATTGGGATGGATAAACATTAGTTCACCTCATCGTACATTTCCAGGGTAATGTAATGAAAGTTTCTACTAAAACACTTAATTTATTAATTTATTATATGGTAACCCCTTAGACCATGATATGCAATAATCAAAATAGAGATTGACGTTAGATTTAAGTGCTATTTGAAAAGTTTTTTAAGGCAAAGCTTCATATAACACTTTCTTTTCTTTAATGTTTGAATTATGAAAAAAATTTCATGATAATAGGAATTGGTAAGATTGCTATTTACAATGTTTCATTACTACTAATAATAGGTGGCTCAAGTGGTTAGCTCGTTATCTTATTAGGCAAAAGGTTGCTATTTGATTATATTTCTCTATAATTTTTCTAATGTATTTATGGTCATGGGCTAGGGGTATTAAAATACATTCTTCTAATGTATTTATAAGCCCTAAAGCTTCTATTGGATATACATTAATAACTAAGCTAAATATATAAAATTTCAAACTAAAATCATATTTAAATTTGCTTAATAAATAAAATGATTTTCTAATTGAAAGATTCTTCTTTTCTTAAACTTCCAAAGTTAGAAACGGACCATTAAGATTAAGGGAAAAAAAGCTCAAATGTATACGTCCACCTAGCATAAGAATACCCAAGGAAAAGAAAAAAAGTCATAAATGGTTATAGATTATCTTATTCAACTTAATTAAATATATACAAAGGTTTTAGATTTTAAAATTGAATTTAATAGTGTAAATATATTTTAAAGAAATTTCTATTAATCATATATACAAAAGTCAAAGTCACTCATTAGATTTTTGAACAATATTTGGCCTAGATGTTTTGTTGGAGTCCTTTTACATTTGTTAAGTTTTATTCAAGACATAAGTAAAAGTTATAGGTTGGAATCTAGTGGACAATGTTGGTTATAAATTTTTAATTAGACTATAGATCTTAGGATTTACCTATATTTCACTTATTCTAAGTTCCAACACCATATAAGACATAAGTAAAAGTTATTTATTGACTAAATTTTTGGAAGATAATTTTATGCATGCATTGTTTTTTTAACATATCTTGATTATTGAAACTAAAATTTTAGTACGTTCATACACCTATAGAGTATAAATATACCTTATATGAGTTTTGTAAACATCATTAAGTAAATTATCAAGTATTTTTGGTAACATTTTGAACAAATCAATATTTGTAATTGTAATATTCCATCTATATCTAATGTGCTCAAATGTAGAACATTGTAGAAAGATATGGTATTTATCTTCAATGCTATTCATATTCCACAATCAACATATTCATTCTTTACAAGGAATTTTTAATCATCTCCTATTTCAACTCTTAGATGATGAGATCACATTTGTGCTTTACTACTTGTACATCATAACTAATAAGGAATAGTAGAAAATAAATAATTTACGTTTGAATTAAGGCTTCTCCTAATACTTTTCAAACAAAAAATGTTTTTTGCCTTTTATATTTTCCTAAAGTTTTTGATATAGTGCTTATTTTGCCAAATTGCAAACATTGGTAGGATCATAATAGTAAATGTACTATTGAATATTCCATTAACTAAGCCATAAAACTCCCTCAAGAAGCCATCCCTTGTCATGGATTTCTATCATTACTTTTTTGGAATATTTATCCAATGAAGATATAGAAATATTATGAGTAGAAGCTATATAAACTAACAAATAGCTTTAATCTCTAGAGACATCATCTTTGTTTCATGAAACATAATATCATATCATAGGTATCTCTTCAATTTAAATTGATTGAGCAAAAAAAGCTTCTAAATTTATCCTATTTATTTTTTATATTTATTTGAAAGAGTAGGACCCCATAAAACACACCCCTAAAGAATACTAGGTTGAACAATGGCATAAGTGAAGCTATTTTTGGATATCCCAAGCATTATATTTTCTTTTTAAATCAAATAAGGTTTTCATACCACTTGCAACTTTTTAAGTAATGCACTAATTCTATTTGTAATTAAAGAAGTGTTATAGGCTAAGATATTGGTAAGAGGAAATTATATCCACATGTTTATGTCCTATAGTAATTTTCATGTGTTACAAATTATAAGTTTTGTTTTTTGGCCATTAATGTTTACTCCTAATTGCCAATAAAAGTCATTAAGAGTATTAAGCATTTGCTACATTACTTTCATTGAATTAGAAATTAAGGTGATATCATGAACATAGAGTAAGACCCTGATTGGACTTCTTATAATTGTAATTGCAAAATGAGTTGGTATTTTATGCATCCACTCTTCAAGTTGACTATTTGTCAAAAAATAGGTTTTATAGTTTTATGATATGTTTAAGCAATGAACCACCACTTAGAGTGATGGTAAAATCTTTGTTTCTCAAGTTGTAAACCTAGGTTCAAGTTTGGGTACTACCACTTAAATGAGGTTAGGCTTTTACTTATCCATCAATCGTACCGTGGCCTAACGGACTAACCAACATACCAGGAGATGCTAGCAAAAGAAGAAATACTTGCACACCATTATAAAGGACCAAGTAGCACAATATGAGACTAAATAGACACAATGTGTTCTAGATAACTATAGACATACCCTTGTAGCTCTAAACCCCTTCTCATAGAATAGGGAAGACACTTGCACATCATTACAAAGGGCCAACTAGCATAATAAGAGACTTAATAGGTATGATGTATTCTAGATAACTCTCGACATACCCACCTACCTCTAAACCATTTCTCATAAAATAGGGAAGATGTAAGGTACTACATAAAAGCCTTATACTCACTATCACCTTACCAGTTTTTCCATTACCTTCAACACTCTTTCTCTTACCATTCACATTCATCATTCTTTCCCTCTCATCATTCTTTCATTATTTTCATCAATATTCATTAATTTAACATTCAAAAATACTCCTAGATTATTATTAGAAGTTTAATTGGGGACTAAACTCATGTTACATTCATTCAAGTGAATAATTCCTTAAAAAGGAATCAATTTTTAAAGTACATATTTTTATTCATATTTCACTAAGTAAATGATATTCAAATAATCTAAAATTTTATAGGTGGATAGATCATAGAACAAGCTTTTCAATGATTTCAATAATATCTTGAAACTCATATAAACTACAAAGATATGGAAATTTTAGAACAAAAGCTTCCATACTTTTCAAAAAAAAAAATAACAAACAAAAAAAAAGTGGTATTACAACACTGGTTTTAGTCCAAGACCAAACAAAAGCCATAAAATGAGGAAGAAAAGTTTCTTCTAAAGCAAGTATCATGAATCAAGGTTGGCAATAATCTTATGATGAAGGAAATTCATCATAAAGAGGGTTGATGTGCAAAGGTTGGAAACAATCGTATGATGTCATCCTAAAGGAGGGTTGATGAACCAGGGTTGCAAATAATCTTATTGATGAAGAACCTAATTAACCAAGGTAAGAAAAAATATTATTAATGAAGAATGTAAAGACCCAAGGTTGGAAATAATCTTGATGTGAAGAAATTATCTCCTAAACAAGGATCCCTTAAAAAATTCATGCAGCATGAAGAAAATACATTTGGAATATTAAAAGTAGGGTCTCTCAAGAATTCATGAAGTATGAAAACCATGAAGATGACACTTCCATTACCCCCGAAAGAAGGAATTATTGAAAAGTAGGGCACAAGGAAAGTATTCATGATATCTTCTATTCTAAGAAAAAAACTTTAGGAAGAGCTTTTCATATATTTTATTAAAAATTTGTTGAAAATGTTGTGAAATAAACTTGCAACTCTAAGAGTTTTTGATTAAAAAATAAAAAATAGTATTTAATTGGTGGATATAACTTATTTTTGACCCAAATTCCCTTTAAATTTCTATATTTGAAATAAAGGAATAGGGAAAACTTGTTCCCAAATGATGTAGTGTGGTCCCAATCCATTCCTATAAGTTTGAGGTCAATTATCACTTGTTTACAATAACAAGAATGAGGTGTTAGCCTGTTGGTAAGACATTTGATTTGGAAACTTTAGGTTATGGATTTGATTCTAGTGGGTAATGTTGAGTTATATAAAGTTCTATTGAACTATATATCTTGGAATGTACCTATGTTTCACTTATTTTAGGTACCAACACACTACTTTTGTACAACAAGAGTAACAATGATGAAATCAATATAGTAAAGTTTTTTAGGATGAATGTAGCTATTGCAAATTATTAATTATTTAACAAACTATTATTGTCAATAGTTCATTACTCTCACATCACCATCACCTCACCAATTTATCCATTACTTTCAACACTCTTTCTCTCATCATTGCTCTCTTTATTTTATTATTCTTCCATTATTTTTCTCAAGATTTATGAATTCAACATTCAAGAATAATCCTAGATGATTAATAGAAGTTAAATTGAAGAGCAAACTTGAGTTACATTTTTTTCTAGTGAAGGATTCCTAGAAAATCAATAAATTTTAAGAGGTCATATTTTGAGTCATAATTGACTAAGTAAATGACATCCAAATGACTTGGAATTTTATAGGAAAATATATCATAAAATGATCTTTCCAACAATTCTAATAATATCTTAAAATTCATATGAATTGACGAGATATTATGGTTATAAATTTAGAAAAAAGTTAATTTTTTATGATAGGGTCACTCCATTTAATGGATCCCATTTGTTCTACATCAATCATGGTTGCATTACTCTAAGTTAGTGGGTTTCCCCCATTGTGAAAAAATAAAAGGCATTAAAATAAAAGCTTCCACACTTCTTCAAAATAACAAGAAGGAACATGTGGATCATTTGAGAAAAGTATTACAAGTTCTCAGAGAAAAATAGTTATATGCTTAACCATCTATGTGTTCATTTTGACAAAATGAAATGCAATTTCTTATTCATAGAGTATCAAAAAGAAACAAAAAGGAGGAGTATTGGATCCATTAAAGACATAGGTGATTTAGGATTAGTTTAGACCTACTTTTATAACAAAAGTAAGGAGTCTCTTAAGGTTAGGAAGTTATTATCAAAGATTTGTCAAATATTTTGCTAGGATTGCATCTTATCTAATGAAGTCATTGAGAAATGATTAGTCATTTCAATAGATAGAAAAGTATGACCATGCATTTTTGAAAATAATGAAACAACTTCCATAAGCTCCTATTTTAATAATACTTAACCCAGGTAAACCATATGACATGTACACCGATGCTTCAAATGAAGGATAGGGATGGGTACTCATGCAAGATAGATGTTTAATTGTTTATGCTTCTTGGAAAATGAGGAATCTTGAAGTTAAACATCCTATGCATAACATGGAGTTAGTAGCTATTCGTTTCAGTAAAAATATGGTCACATTATTTATTTGGGAAGAGGTTTTTGGTGACGATCCTTTTTATTTTTTTTGGCAAGAAGATAACCCTATGCACATATCATAAGAGATGGACATATCTTATGAGCCTATCAAAATTCAATTTCAATCACAAAAGAATGGTTGAATTTCTTGTAGACTTAACTTTCATATTAGATATCATCATGGAAAAGTAAATGTAATAGTTGATTCACTAATTAGAAAAACTAGAAAGATGAATAGCTTAGTTATACAATCTAGTTTAATGATTGAAATGACTAATCCATTAAAGTTATTGAGATTTTGATAGTTATTATGTCTTTAAAAGTATCTCTAATGAAAATATTAATAGGATTTGGGCATAAAAAAAAGTAGCATCAAGAGATGTTAGCTCATTTAAAATAATAAAGAAAGTTGAAAAAGTAATTTACCAATTAGTCTTAATGATAAGTCTAGAATAAATTCATGATATTTTTTATATGTTCCTTCTAGAAAGTATGTCCCAAACGAAAGTCATGTTATGACATGCTAAGAAATAGACTTACAATTCAATATCACTTATCAAGAATATTCTATCAAAATTATAAACTAAAAAAACACAATTACAAACTAAACTAATTCCAATGGTAAAGGTTCTCTTATAATGACATGAAAACTAAGAAACAACTTTGAAAAGTAAAGTATATATAAGGGTTAAATCCTCTAAGATTTTCTAGGAAGAAAATACTTAAAGGAGAGGGAAAATGTCACAACCTAAGATTTTGTAATGGTTTAATTATTCATTTAAAAATATTATCTTAAAGTCATTGGAGTAATATCCAATTCAAAGGATAAGATGTCTTCAATAAAAGCATCTCAAATCAGGCCATTAGACTAGCTTCATGCAAGACCAACAAGGACATCCACAACATCTGAGGCATGACCACAAGCATAAGTATAGCTACCTAGCTGACCAACATTCCAAGCACCTAGCTTTATCATGAAGAAAAGCTAAGAACCTCTTCTTAGTATAGATATTAGCCAATTACGCATATAGAAGATAAAGGTCAAGAGGCTATAGTCCATGTTGAGGGATCACATGAGCTTACAAAAATTTTCTAAACATGATGGGAGTCATCTTAGGTATTGACATGGTAAGGCAAGATCTCCTAACATTTCCTCATCCCTTACTGAATTATCCACCCATGATCCATCATGGGAGTCTAGTTCAATCTCACACATATGTACTAGCAAGGAGTTCTTCTTCATCATAGTAAGTTCTTTCATGAGTTGAATAATGAAATTACATTACTACTTTACTCGAAAAAAATTGTTGAAAGAGGGGACAAATGTGATCTCTTGTAATTTTATATATGTTTAATTATTACTTTAAAACTATCAAGTGCATTTTAATAAATTATTCCATAAGTTAAATAAACTTCACCAATGTTGGTTCCAAGCTCAAATACAAAGGGAGAAAGATTAGTGTTAGGCTAGCAATCAATTGTAGAACTTTATCAAATCTCATAGGTGAGTTCTTTTTCAGATTTTGCATATGTTGAGCGATTTCCTAGAAGTAACGCACAACAATCATAGCGCCTGATTACTATGGAAAATGGGCAAGGGTTTACTTAGCTCTTTATAGAAGCAAACGATGAAAAATAACTCATGTAGATAATCCCATTTTGATTGGACAAGGCTACGATGATGATGATAATGATGATTGCATGAGTTGAATAATATAATTACATTATTACTTTACTTAAGCGGATATAATATGCTTGTTAAAGTTTTATATCTTTTATTTTTTACTACTCTCACTACTTAGTTATAGATATTTTATATATTTAATAATTAAACCTTAAAATCTAGTTACATTTAAAATATTTTTCTATTAGTTAACATGCTTTTATAAATTTTTAATTAGACATATTTTATTTTGTATTATGCTTATATGATTATATAACACTATTCATGGAGCATTTAGAACCCTATCCCAACTTGGGCCATATCACCTGTAACTTTATATCATCAAACTAGAATTATAAATGTGTTTTTAATGAAAACTAAATATTTCTTAAAATAGATTTATTAAGGAACTTTCTTTGGATGATGTCCCAACTAGAATTTAGCCTTAGCAATGTACTCAAGACATTCAAAAACATAAGATTTGACTCTTTCTTCATTAGACTCGAAGCTATGATGTTCATTTTCAAAAAAATTAAAAATTAGTGAAACATGAAATTTTTATTAAAAAAATCATAAAAACCCAACCCCATCCAACATTTTTTCATTAACTATTTACATGGGAAAGATGTTTTTTAAAATTTTTCATGTATGAGAAAAAATGATTATGTGTGCATTAGTGGAAAAATATTTACGTATGCTTACACATACCTAGAGATATGTCATGTTGCATATAATTCTCACACCCTATAAATAATTCCTTATCATTCCATTACATTTCATCTTTATTCTTGTGAGGCTTTAGGCATATAAGTTTGAAAGAAAACTTAAGAAGGTTATAGGTATTTTGGTAGAAAAATGAAGTGAAAGAAAGAGATTTTGAAAGGCCATAGAGATTATATAAGAAATTTTATTTCTTTCTTTATTTTTGCATGATGTTTCCTACTTTATTATGGATTTTTCATTCTTCCTCCTTATGGCCTAATTCTTTTCCATTATTTTGTTTTACAAAATATTTATAACCCTACATTCTACAAAATTTTTACTATTTTAGATTTATTTTATTTTGAAATAATATTGAAATCCTATCTAAAACAATTTTTTTTTCATTTTCATTAATTTTATGGAATATGTGAAAACTTTATTCAACTTTTTTCTTAAGTATTTTACGATTATTTTAGACTAGTCCTTAGTATAAGAAAGAACTTTTCCAAGAATTTTGTGAAATTTTAGTTATTTTTGAAAATATTTGGAAATAAAAACATAAAAGAAAATAAGATGAAACATTATGTTTGGGATTGGTATCACATCACCATTTTCAAATGATGTCATT
>MNCI01035519.1:1178105-1230309 GCA_015680685.1 Gnetum montanum
ATGGCAAGTAACGAGCACCAGGTGTAGCATGACAACAAGGTGACTAGCCATTCTTTCTAGCTGATTATAGGCCTAACCATGGTGGTAGTGTTGAATTTCCTTAAAGGGATATATTTTGAATGAAGATAACCCTAATAAACCCTTAGATCATGACCTAAATACATTATTGCATGTTAATAAAGCATTCTTTTTATTTCCTTATACCTTTCTCTTATTTTATTTTTTATGGATAATGTTGAATGTTATGTATATTTCATGTTTGCCATGACATTTGAGAATGAGATGTTACAATTAGTATCATAGAAAACCATGATCTAGGGCCAATCAAAGTGAAGGACTGACTACAATCCAACAAATCATGAGCCATAATCTAGGAAGAACCATGCGCCATCACTAGGTACACATCATGTCCAAGATGAACCATGCTAACCGAGAACATATCTTTCTAGCAACTTCCATGGATATCCATGACTAGAATTCAAGGAGATTTGACTATGTATAAAAAGTACATCAACTACAAGAAACTCTAGTAGAATAAGGGTAACATTAGTCCACATAACTCTTAACCATCTTATAATAATGTTAGTTTTTTCTTAATTGATTAAAGTTATCCTTATGTATTTATAATGACACTAGTAAGCTCTATTCAAGCTCTACTAGGACATGGTCTCACCATGAACTATAGTTTTACTAAATGCTTGAACCCTAATTAGGAAATATTGCATAGCTTATCCAAATGAAAATAAGGAAGTCAAGCTATCTGGATATCACTTTACATAGAAAGTAAGAGACCTTAACAATTGATTGATGGAAACTTTACACTCATTAGATAACATTATGATGTTCTACCCTATTAACATTCTCCTTAGAGCTAAGTTTCCTGAGCTTGATAATCCTTATCACGTTATCAAGTTTGTTTTTCATTTGTAATCAAAATGAAGTCATTTAGAAGTCCTCATGTTGCCCAATATGTTAAATTTTTAAGGTCAATTTAGCAAACATAGATTATTATAGTCTTTTAAAATCATGAATATTCAACTTAATTTTTAGATGTTGAAACCTTATCCAAAGTGTAATACTCATCAAGATGATTTCAATGACACCAATTTCATCTCAAAAAAAAGTCATAGTTTAGGAGATATCAAGGTTCAAAGTTTCTCATAAAGCATGCTTTAATAAATTTAAAAATTCAAGAATACTTTTATAAAGTAATAAAAATTTTTAAGTAACCATAGTAAAAAAAATTAGAACTTGGAGTTGAATTGATAATTTCCAAGTTGACAGATCAACTTCTTAAATCCCATCATACTAGCTACCAAAGATAAACTACTCAACATGCATAATTAACTGATAAATTTTATAAAATATTTTTTTAAAAATCAAAAATTAGAAATATTTCTATTGTGAAAGTAGCCTAAGGATCTACTCTGTCATCCAAGGGTTATCTTAACATCTTAAGGGGTCATGTAGCTCTGTGAGGGGTTGTGCAGCTGCAACCTAAGGACTAACATTACTTATCATGCCTTCACAACACACTAGCTCCTACCATCATTGGCAAGTCATCTTTCATCACCAATTCATGTTTAGCATTATCACACACTAGCTATTGCAGCTACATTTGTTTTCCACCTTCCACTATTATTTTCCTATGTCTTCTATACAACAACATCCATGTTTCCTACTACCTACCCATGTCTGTTGCCATCCATGTAGTTCACTACACTCATCATCATCCATGTCAAACTCATTACTATACTCTCTACTATCTTTGTTATCATGAATTCCATTGTATCTATCTTGACTACCATGATTATCATCTTAGTGTTGGTGGACACTAAAATAACTATTAGTCCCTACTAGGTAATAGCCAAAATGATGATCAATCCCTACTAGGTGACAAGCAAGAGAATAATTAGTTCCTACTAACTAGTAACTAGGAAGACCATAGGTATCTACCAATTGGTTCTTGTAGTTGATGTGAAAAAGTCAATTAATTGATGAAAAATTTTAGGGTTTTAAATTTAAAGTCTAGAATTTCAAATTTAAATATTTATGCAAGTTAAATTTTACCTAGTTTGATTAAATTGATGGCTTGGTAGAAGGTAAAATAAAAATTTCATAATTAAACACATTTATCTTGGAGTAGTACTAGGATGGGTAACCTCTTAGGAATTTCTTGAGAAGTCTTGAAATTCGTACCCATATTTTGAACTTCAAAGCCCATAGCTTTTAATCTTGGAAGACTTTTTGATGAACAAAGAGTCATTTCCAATAGATTTTAGCCTCTTGAGCATAATGAAAAATTCATATATATCCTAAAAAACTCAAAAAATTAATTTTTAATCATTGCCTTTAAACTGTGCCTTAGGAGCCTCCAAAGTTTAATTTAGCTTAACTTAGGTATTTCATGCCTATTTCTAACATATAAATAGTTGTTTCTATTATTTTTTGACCTCTTGAATTCAATGATGATGTCATATTAATCATCTGAGTAACTCAAAACTAGGTGTTAGTTTAACAATGCTTTAGTGGACAGTATCCTAGATCAATTAATCAGGTCTAGCAAATTGATGGCTAGGATTAACAATCTAACCTTCTTGACCATCTTGGACCTTCGATTACGTAATTAGATCATATTTATAGTTAGACATGGATCATTAATCCCTAGTCAATCATTATTAGACTGTTAAAGGAAATATTCTAAGATAAGTAGAATGGTCATTAAGAGTCTAAGTCATGTAGCTAAATTATTACCAACCCAAAAAATCAAACTTTTGGAAGAATCAATTAGTGAACAAAATGATAAAAAATATGTATACCAACCCAAGAAGCACACATATGATTTTGTTAATAGACACCAATCATCATGGAGAGTCATAATCTTGTCTCAATAAGACATATGATACCCATGACAAGGAACAAGCTAGAAGAAAATCCAAGTATGAAAGTTATAATATACAATTGCAAAATCCCTAATCAATGAAAGACAATATCCACTAGATCCACTTTAATCTCTAAATTAGCATGGGTACCAATACTCATGCATCCTTATAAAATTACAAGATTTAAATGTTAATGTCTTATGTTTACAAGAGATCCTACAATGTAAATTTCTATAATAATTCTAACCCTATTTAAGAAAACTAGAATATAAAGGTATCTATAAGCAAAAAGGTTCTTGTGATGGGTCTTTCTTTAATACACATAGATTAACCTATTACAGGAACCACAACATTGATGGTTACATAATCTTCTACAAGGAAACTAAGTTCATTATAATACAAAGGTTTGCATAGAGATTAAAAGAAATGATTTTTGAAATTCCAAAACTTCAAGTTACAAGAAGGAAAGAGTGATCAAGATTTCAGAGAATCCACATAGCCTTAGCATTGGTCATCCAACATGCCCAGATGTCAAGATTTATCAAGTATCTTACTTGATTCATCAAGTCTAGAAAATATTGAAGTATAAGATATTTCTAGCCTATACTAGTCTCAATCCTATCCCTTTCATTCTCTATAAAGACTTTAATATGAAAGTTCAAGTGGTGTTCATCAATTTCAAAAATATAGAAGAGTGAGAAAGCCTATAGAAGAGAAGTCTAATTTAAAGAAGATGTTCCCTTCAATTCATCATACCATTCCATTAAATAGTACATACTCCACCTATTTTGAATTCTTAGTAGATAAGTTAAATTCTAGAATTTGAAAATGGATGATCACAATGAATAGTATTCATTAAGAACTGTAATTTACCAAATAAGCTACCATGACCACTAAAGACAAGTCAACATCTTTTTTCATTGAGATGTTAGAATATATTTGGTATAATACTATATTCTACCAAGTTATAAATTTATTGGAGTTAGTTTATAATGAAGAAGTTAAAGAAGAAGATCAAGCCCTACCATCTTGAACTAAGCCATTTGACCATATAGCCCTTATGTTAAAACTATAACTATGTTCCTTGATCCTAGAGATTGACGAATATTAGGGAATTCTTAATCTTGCTTCAATTTCTTATTTTTGTTCTTCTTTATATAAGTAATTTATATTTTAGATTTGGTAAGTAAAATATTTTTTGGTAATATAAAAGGAAAAATGAATTTGCCCTAGTTGCACTTTTTGTGTGATCCTAGTTAGAACTAGTCATTGGTGGTTGATAGACCTTTAATTCTCATCTTCTCATTACCTAGAGATGAAGGTAAGTACTAATAAAAAAATATTTATTTTCCAAGTATTTTTTTCACTTATATTTTGTTTGCATAATAAGTGAAAGTATTTTAAAACATTCAACATCATTCAAATAAAAGAAGTTAAAGAATTGGACCATGGGAAAACATCATTAACATGGATTTTTTTGAGGATGAATGAAAGCTAAGGATGCTAGTTCATCATGTTACCATTTTCAAACAATATTATTCTGTTACAAAGATGCTATTGCTTTATAAAAAATGATGTAATTATTATAATAAGACGTGAAAGGATACGTTGTAATTAGACTCAAAAGGGCATGTTGTAATAATGAGCATGTCTCTTGAGGTAACCTTGAGGGGTTTGAATTGAGGTATTTATACTCAAGAATTAGAGGTCATGCCAATATAGAGTTACAGAGTCAAAAATGGCAAGTAATGGGTACTAGGTGAAGTTGGATATGAAGGTGACTAGTCATCACTTCTAGTTGATTGCAGGCCTAACTGTGATTGTAATGTTGGATTATCTTTAAGGTATAGATGTTAAAGAAAGAGAACCCAAGGAACCCTTAGAGCATGACCTAAATACATGATTCTATATTCATAAAGCATTCTTTTTTAGTTCTTTCTACATTTTCCCTATCACATTCTTTACTCATAATGTTGAATATTTTGTATATTTGAAATTTTCCATGACATCTAGGAACAAGATGTTTCAATTTGATTTTGCTTAGTTGATAGTGAGAACCATAGATCTTTGAGATGACCCTATCTACATGTCATAATAAGGTGTTCATTGTTGGGTCCCATATAATGGAAACAAGGGTCAAAACGGAATTCTAACCTTAGATTTTAATTCATAACTTTTTGTGGAGTGGAGGATTTAGCTAAGATCATGACACTAAGTATTTAAGTCTAATGATATGTAAAGAGGCATATACAAGACATGTCAATGATCATTTAGGATGTTAAAAATAAGGCTATTGCTAAAACCAAACCATTAGGGACTTACTTTAGATCATTTAGGATAATCTAATATTACTAGTGAAGTTATACCAAGACATATTGATTTGTTTTGATAATGAGGATCAATCAATACCTACTTGTTGGTGCGAACACTCCCATGCTAGCATGGGACCATGATTATTTAGTTTTAGTTCCATGACAATTAGGGATCCTATGAGTGGTAAACACTCGGCATGACTTGCTCCTGGTCATGACATGCATAAATCTTGACAAAAAAAATATAATAACCAATCCATGATTGCAAAGTCAAGAATACAAAATCACAAGTGAAACCCCACCAAAAATTAAAATTTACCCACCACCTTTTCTGTAAAAAATTAGGACAAAAACAACGGTAAAGGACAACCCAAAGAAGAGCCAAATCCATGGGGCCCTACAAAAGCTAGCAATGAATTAGCTAAAAACTTAAGAAGAGACACACCAGCCAACATTTAAGGTGAAGTAAATCAAAGCTATTGCATGTTTTAAAATAGTATCTTCACCAAATCCATGAATTATTTATCTTAACGGTCATTATTCTCTTTGGTAATGCTAAATAGCAAGTCAGGATTACAATATATATAGCATCTATCATGATAATATTAGAAATTGTTCATGATAATATTAGATACCATGATTTTAGTGTCGGACCAATGTTCAAGCATGTTATCCATTCTGCAAAATCCAAGGAATTTGAAGAATCCATTAAGGCTGTGCTGCATGGGCTTCTGCGGTTTCAATGTTTCATTGAAGAATCCATTAAGGCTGTGTTGCATGGGCTTCTGCGGTTTCAATGTTTCATAGATGGTGATGGAAGGCCGCAGTACAGTGTGTGTTCAAATCCAGGCTCTAGTTTGTTTTGGGCCGATATGCAGCTACTCCAGGACAATGTCGTGGATGGTCTTATTTCATCGTATGTGACTAACGACTCGATGTCCTACTCAGCCATACTCAGACTTATTCACGATGTGCTCTACCGTAGCTGCCACAATGCCAGGTACTCTAGCATGAAACCCATCAGCATCCTACGGGTTCGGTGGGAGGAGAAGGAAGGTCTTAAGAAACCTTTCTCTAGATTCTAGGAAACCAGTTTTGGAGGTCCTATCGGAAGGAGTTTGATGAGAAGCTATGAACAAATTAGGGCAGGGGAAGGTGCAAACTTGTTGAAGGAGGTGTGCTTCCTAGAGGCACAGGAAACAAGCCTAGGCTAACTATTTAGCCAATCAGATATGGTGCTCTATATTGAGCTAATTTTTTTTCCTGAAACCTTCTATTTGTTATTTCATCAACTGAGAGCTTTAATCTCCATTGTGTGTTTAGTTAAAGATTAATGTTTTAATCACAATGATTAATGTGTATTTGAAGTTTATGAGTTTTCGATTACTTTAATCTTTCATTTTTTGAGTTTGTTTAATGGATAGTTATTTTGTTTAAATTTCCTTGTCAAAATTATTTAAAATTATTAGTGTTATTGAATGTAATAATTTTAATCTGTTAAAATGCCACATTGCCCTTACCAACTCAGACTATTCCCAAGTTTAGAGGCACACTAGGCTGTAATCTCTTAAAATGAGTTTTTTGAGGGTGTCATTGTGTGACCCATTTTTACATAACAACACCTTTTCTTTGGTGCTAGAAGAAGGGCCATTTCCATTTTCCTATCTTTGGTTCTCATTTCTGTTTACTAAATTATTAGCTTTTCTGTTTTCATTTCTTTTTGCCTATTTTTAGTTTCTATTTTCATTTTCTAGTTTTTGTTTTTTTTTTCAAGCTACTTGATCTTACATTTTTCTATTTCTGTTACCTATTCCTATTAACAGTAACCTCTTTTGGTTTCTGTTTTCTTGTTTTTAAAATCTTTTATTTTTCTATTTCAGTTTTCTGTTCAACTTAAAACCTTCATTGGCTATTTCTGCTTCCTATCTTGTTGAAAGTCATTTATTTTCCAGTAACTATTTATATTTCCTAAAATCTAGTTTTTCTATTTTTAGTTTAATTTCTATTTCCGATTTCTATTTTCGAGTTCCTAAAAACTTCTATTTTCCAGTTTTTGTAACCTGAACCTTTATTAGCCCATTTCTAATTTCAGTTTTTGTTAACAATCATCTATTTTTTAGTCTTATTGTCTTCTTTTAGTTTCATTTCTAGGTTCCTAAACATTCTTTCTCTCAATTCAAATTACTAGCTTATATTTTGGTAGTCCTTATCTTCATTCTAAGTTTGGTAAGGTGGTTTTGTCAACATCATTCTGTTTAAATTTAATTTCTTGAAAATTCTGCATTTATTATTTTTCTATCAAACTTTATATATTACAATTTCAATTTTTCCTTTTAAAAAATATAAAATAATAAACATTTAAATATTTTCTTGTTTTCTTTAATTTTACAGTTTACTAGCATTTATGTTTCCTAGGATTTTCATTTTATGAGCTGATCTTCCCATAGAACATCTCAATAAAGATCTTTTACTTTCCCTAATTGACCAACTACCTATCATTTTACTTTAAGAAGACAATGAACTTCACATCTTCCAAACTCTATTCCAAGAACGATTCAAACTAAGATGGTAGCCAATCCACCCCTAGCTCCTCTAGTTAGCAATTTCTTCAACTTTATAAACTATCATAATATTCCAAAGCCACTTCAAAATGTTAATTTGATTTTGATCCTACTTCTTCCAATAGTGATGCATGACAACATGTTGAATGCTTTGAAACCCTATTAGGAATCTACAATATCACTAAAAATGACATAGCATGTAGAGTCTTTGTAACTACTTTCAAAGGTAAAGCTACAGAGTGGTTTTTAATACTCCCTAATGCCTTTATTAATTCATGGTTATACTTTAAAATTAAGTTTTTACTTCAATTTAATAGGTTCAGTAGTCTTGCCTTAGCCTTAAGTAATTTTACAAATTTAAGAAAACTCCCTAGGGAAAAAACTTGTAACTATAATTTAAGATTTCTCTATCATCTAGTTTATGTGCCAAGTGAGATGCATTTGTAGCCTAAAGGTATCCTCAATTTTTACCTATCCAACATTGATCCATTATTTTCCTATGCCATCAAATCATATCTCAACATAATAGAATTACAAGGACTAATGGCTAAAGCTGTTGAGCTAGAACAGATTAAAATAGTATTCAAACTCAATTTGAGATGATGAGTATTAACACTTCTATGTAATCTAGTCCCTTACCATTACAAACTTTCCCAATGAATAATACTATGTTTCAAGCCTGTACTTCCTTTCAAATGCCTCAACCTATAAACAATAATTTTCAAAGTCAAACATCTTCTTCATTTTTACCATCAAATACTAGTTTGAATGATGATCAATCAAAAGCGTTAATTCAATCTATTATAAATTCAAATGGAATATCTAATGCTAATGGATCTACAAATCAAATAGAAAACCAAATCAACCAAATATTAACTTCACTTCAAACACTCTCAAAATGAAGTAGTTGAAATAAAGAAAAAATAATAACAAAGTCCATATACAATATGAATATCCAAGAACATTAATCAATGATGATTATTATGACCTTCTTAACACTAGGCAACATTATGAGAAAACTTGCCCTCAAATTTTAGCATTATATGGTGACAATGCCGAAAATCAACAAAATGGAAAAGTCCTAATTATGGTCCTTAACATACCTCATGAAAGAGAAAATGGAAAAGTTACATGATGTGAACAAGTAATGGTAAGTTATCCCAACCCACATAACACTCACTACTATAGACTTAGTGACATTATGAACACCACTCAGCAACAAACTAGAAATAACTCTTATACTCATTCTAGCAAAAGTGTTCCTTGTATAAGTAACACAAGTAACCAAATTGGATCATCCTAAGTAAACATTCAACAAAAATCAAACTCACCTTCTATACTTAGAAGAACTCCACTTCAACATGAAGTAAAAGATGAGTAGAAAGATTATGATTTAGTTGAGGATTTGAAAAGAGCTAAAGCTAACATCTCAGTGTATGATCTTTTATGCTTTGATTAAATGATAAATATGATGTAAAGGATAGTTCATACACCTAAAATCAATAAAAAAATCTCCAATAACTGAAAAACAAGTTCATTTTGCAAAAAATCCTAATGCTCTATCAATACAAAACTCAAGTAATTTCATGCTGAACAAGAAAGATCAACAACCTTTCTTAACAACCTTGATTATTTTAGGTAAGAATGTTCATAACTACTTAATGTATGCTAATGCGACTATTAGTGTTAGGCCATTAGAAGTATATAATATGTTAGGAATACAAATCCTTCCACAAGAAACTTGATTAATCTAGCGTACCTATGGCAGGGTTATTAAAAGGAGTGAAAATGTAACTTAAACAACACCCTACTTTCACCTATTATACAGATATTTAGTAGTTTACATGTCACCCACTTATGGTGTGCTTCTATTAAGGACTTTTGGAGCCCAATTTGGAGGCTTCTTTAGATTAATTTTTTTTAAAATTATTATTTCCTATTAAAATAAAATTTGAATATGTCATTATACCAAGATAACCTTTTTATAAACATGTGGTTACAAATTTTACTCAAGAAAATAATTCTTTGGAAAACCAAAATACTAATCTTTATATTGGAGTTATTGAAGTTGGACTTGGAGAACATGTTATGAATGACAATGTGAGTGAAATTTGAAATATAAATTGTTTTGCATATACATATTCCACCCAATATTATTAAGATTTTAGAGAATGTGAAGAAATTTATGAAAATACCTTACCTTATCATCAACATGATGGAAAAAAATTTCTTTTTAGTCATCCTCCACCATTAGGAAAGGAAAAAGATATAAATGAGATTCTAACCATTGAAACATTAGAAGGTGAGCCAAATTTTGATGAACATCATAGTAAATTTGATCAAAGGTTTAATTTTTTAGATTTTACTAACCAAAATGCTTGGATATTAAGAGTTAATGGTACCGCTTCTAAGAAAGGATGTGGAGTTGAAACAATGCTCATACCTCCTAGTGAAGCTTCTATCCTTAAAGCCATCAATTTCAAGCAACATGGTTGAGTATGAAGCACTTATACATGGGATCAAGTTAGCTTAATATTATGACTTATCAAAACTCAAGATTTATAGTGACTCTCAACTAATAGTAAATCAAGTTAATGCAATTTTTGATGATAAAGATGTTACCATAAAAACATATAAAGCTTATATCCATGAACATTTTAAGGAGTTTGAACACATATCCATTGAACATGTTCCTAGAGAAGAGAAATAGGTTTCTGATGCATTAGCTCAAATGGCCACTACTTTAGATGTTCCTTCTTAATATAATGCTTGGGATTTTGAAATTATTATTGAAAATGTTAACTCTTATTCTATTCTAGATAATATATTTTCTTTCCAAGTTTTGATGATGATAATCATATTCATGAATTATTATTTTCTAAGTGGGAATTTAGTGATCAATGTTTTAAAGTTACTCAAATTAATGAGGAAGCTATGTTAAAGGATGTCATATTTTTCAAATAAAATCTCTCCTAAAATAGCAACTATAGAAGCTATATGTGATGAGTTACATACCAAAACTAAAGAAGTATTTAAAGATAATAATTGCCAAATTTTAGATAAAATTAAAACAATTCAAATTCAAAAGAAAATGCAATGTTAACCTATTAAAATAGGGACTTAATTACATGCACATGAAAAACAAAACTTGATTGATTATTACATGAATGTAATGATGATTTAGCTTGGACTTATGAGGATCTTAAAACTTTCAATCCTTTAATGATGACATACACTATATCTCTTAAACTTGAAACCAAACTATTTAGATGAAAACTTAGACATGTTAATCCCAAGATTGAAACATTTATGAAGACAGACATTGATAAACTTTTAGAATCTAAAAATATTTATCTTGTGAGACATTCAAGTTGGATATTAAATGTATTTCATGTTAGAGAACAAACAAGTGAATTATAATTATGTATTGATTATCATAGCATTAATCATCAAAAAACTGTTAAAAGATGATTTAACAACAAATATGCAAGTAAATACTTCAAAGTAGGTGATATGGTCCTTAAAAGAGATAGAGCATGTGGTCAAACAGGTCATTAAAATAGGTTTTCTTCTATGTGGTCAGGTCCACAACAAGTCATAGATATCATTAGCCCCAATGCTTATAAAATTGTTGATTTGCAAGGATAGAATTTAAATAGAAAATATCCTTCATAGACACTTGGCAAGTCCTTAGTTGCATGCTTTTATCTCATTCTTCATGCATTTCATTTGTATATAGTTGAATTTGCATATTTTCTTTGTGTTTCCATCATTTATTCATGCATGTTATGTCTACCATTATCCCTATCTTTTTTTTTTGTAAAAAATTGAGCAAATTTTTATTCCCAAAAAAGAAGGCTATACACCAGTACAGCGTAGGCCAGAGCTGCTAACCCCACACCGACCATAGATCCCAACCCCGAGTCCCCTGCAAAGTCCCTACTGCTACAGGGCATTCCTGTTAGCAGGGGATACGTCCCATCCCCAGCCCTTAAACAGTGATTCGAACCAAGCTGGGTATGTCCCAATGGTCCCCCCCGCCCCCACATTAGGGGCTTTTGGGGGGTTTGTGGTTGAAGCCCCGACTCTGCTTGGAGGTTTGCAGTCTTGGGACTAGCTCTCCCAGGCCTACCGCTAGGCAATGTCTATTTTCCTCGATTATCTGGGTAATGCCTTTCATGTGGTCTCTAATAACGTTCTCTATCCATTGTAGTGTTTGGCTGTACGATTGTGAGGGCAGGGATGATTGCTCAGAAAACGGTTCCGCGGGAGCCCGCAGTAGCCCTCGGTCAAGAGAAAGTTTTCCTCCCCCCCCCCCCCCCCCCCCCCCCCCCCCCCNCTGTAGTCGATGGATCACTTTGTGGGACCTGGTCCAACCCACCCTGTGCGCAGTCATCATCCTCAGGGTCCCAGGGGGCATTATCGTAGTCCCATCTGAGACCATGGTATCCCTTGGCAGAGGGCCATGCCTCCCTAGTTTTGGTTTGATTTATTTGTGCTTTTCAATATTATTTTAATAATAATTCGGATCATTTAAGTTACTAAGCATTAGGTCATCCTAACACCATTTGAAAATAATGCAAGTATAATGTTTTATATAGCATTTATGTTATATTTTATTATTATTATATAAAATCTCCTTCATATGACATATTTTAATATTGTTATGATTCTTCCCAATCTTTTTCAAGGATTTGGGTTTATTAATTGTGTTGGATTATGGAGGATGGGATTTATGTTAAATTATCATGTTATTATTATGGTCATGTGAATGTAGGACATTTGATGTTGATGAATGGTTAGCCACAATCACTAGGTGACTTTAGAAAATTTTATTTTCCCTCTCATAAATCCTAGCTCTCAAGTGTCATGATCCATGGCTATCTTGTGAGTAATAGGGTGAAGTGCATTCCTCTCCACTTGAGAACCCTTAGCCACCCTGAAGACCTGCTATGATGTCATCTAGAATATAATTAAATGCACATGCATTTGAACTGTACAATGGGAAAAATTTCCAAAAGGACCATGTTCTTTGGCAGTGTAGCTAATCAACTAGACTCATGTTGGAATTCCTGCCTTACGAATGAAGTGCACCATGAGTAAATTTTTCTCAAAAAAGAAGGACCATGTTTATTGGAAGTGTAATGAGTTCTTATGTGTGATTGGGTCTGGAAGCAATCCTCACCCTAGCCTTCATTCCCTTTTCTAAGCCATTTTTCAAAAATTCAAAACAACAAAACACAAAAAAGTTTAATATTCTCTATTTTCTTTTAGTGGTTTCGCTTTCACTCTTGTTGGTTTGTATGAAAGTTCAGTGGGAGCGATTGAGTTAGAAGTTGAATTAAGAGTAGAGGGAGGTAAGGGAAATTAGAACTGATAAAACCCTTCCCACAGTCAGGGAAATGAGGGGGGATTTAGGTGGAAAGAAAAGGTATCCCAAAATTCCTTTCTGTAGATTCTTTACTGAACTAGTCTTGGACGTGCTTTTGAAAGGAGTTTAGTGAGGAGCTATGAATGGATCTAAGAACTTGAACATGCAGACTTGTTGGTCGAGATGTCCTTCTTAGAAGCATGGGTAGACAAGCTTGTACAAGAGGCTATACATTTAGCCAATCAGATCTGGTGCTCTATATTAAGCTAAGTCTTTTATTGAAACCTTTTTTTTGTTATTCCTGCAACTGAGAGCTTTAATCTCTATTGTATGTTTAGTCAAAGATAAACATTTTAATCAAGGCATTTGTTTGTATTTGGACTTTATGAGTTCTCAATTACATTAAACTTTCATTTTCTGAACTTGTTTAATGAACAACCATTTTATTTAGACTTCCTTATCAAGTTGTCAATTCAAACAATTAGTTTATTTAAATTTTTTGTTTGAATTTCCATGTTAAGATACCATTTTAGATAGCTATTTAGTTTAAATTTCCTTACGAAAGTTGCTTAAAATTATCAAAATTATTAAATATAATAATTTTTATCTATTAAAACATCATGTTGCCCTTATGAGCTGAGACTATTTTTAGGTTTCCATACCCATACGAGAGGCACCCTAGGTAGTAGTTTCTTAAAATGAGTTTTCCAAGGGTATTGTTGTGTGACCCATTTTTATGCATCAACACTATTTTTTAGAGATTCTTAAATTAAATATTAAACATTTAGTCTTTTGGAAATTTTGTAGAATTTCTAAATTTTGGAATATTTAAATGAAAATATTTCTCAACCCATATCTTTATAATTTTTACCCTAACCCTATATGCTCCATGGATAGGAAAATAAAATATTCTTCTTTTAGAAGGGTTCTAACTCCTACATTTTAATGCAAAGAGCCAAGAATAGCTAGGAAAAATCTAATAAAAAGAATGTTGGATGGTTGGTAATTTAATTTTAAAGAATATGGATATTTAGGAATTCAAAAATAGTTTTTATATGATCTGTATTTTGTAAAATTGAAAACATGTACAAATGTAGAATATTTTATTCATGTATTGATTTTTATAAATGAATAATAAATAATGAACCTAAAACTAAAATGTTTTACTTACACCCACTAAGATCCCTTTAATCTATTGGACTAGTTTTGGAATTTATTTTAAAGGATTGTTTTAATTTATAACTTAATGCTACCCAATAGAATTGAACGTGTAACCTAGGGTTACCAAGCCAAGACTCTTACTTGGGACATCACAAGGATTATTTTTAATTTCATCATATATTATATGTTTAAGGAAAAATAATATTATTTTATTAAATATTAGTATTTTAACATTAGGAACCATCATTTGGAGTGATGGTAAGTTACTTGTTTCTCAAGTCAAAGACCTGGGTTTGAGCCAAGGCCCAACTACTTGAAGAAGTTGGGCTTTCACCCATCTATCCACTCTCCTAGGACGTTGCTTAGCAGGATGAGCATTATGACTCTATGTGATAATAATTTTTATTCATATTTTAACATTAAATACTATTATTGTTTCTATGTAGTTTAAAGCTTTAAATTTATGGAAAATTTTAGGGACTATGAGGATGAGTTTCTAGTAGCAACAAAGTTGATTATCTTATGTGGATATTAATTATATTATTTAGTTGTTAGGTTTGGTATCTTATTTTTTCTATGTAGTTTGAATTCTAGAGTTAGCCAAATTGAAACTACAAGCCAAGATAGAACTAAAATTTCCTTATTTTCAAAAATAAATGTCAATTATATTATTTTTATTAATAAATTTCAAGAATGAATAGCTTTTTTCCTAAGAGTTTGTTTGAGACTAACTTAGTCTCATTTGGAACATCTTCTAGCATACTTCCCAATTTTAATTTTTTTTTTACTACTTGGTATTTAAATTTTATTAGTTGCATTGGATTCTAATTTTTCTATTTTCATTTTTATTTAATTATAAAAATACTTTGTAAGAAATTTTTTTGTACCATTTTATTCTATTTTCTGTATGCTCTTAAAAACTATTTTTGTTAGTTAGTTTGATCTAGGGTAAATCTATTCTTAGGGTTTATGTTATTACTTATTTATAGGTTATTATAGATAATTAGTTGATGTCTTATAGTATGGTCATTGTAAATGTTAAAAGATATGTTGATCAACAATATCTTTTATTCAACTTTTAGGTACTATTCTATAATCCATGCTTGATACATGAAATTTCCCAAGTAGGATTTAGATGGAATCATTATACTATAAAATGTATAATCACTTTAAAATATCTCATTGATAGAACTCAAGGTTTATACCAAAAAAGAAAAAATCTAATCTAGATATTTTTCTAAGGCCTATGATTTTATCATTTGAATCAAGTATTGAAGGTACCTGGAAAATTTAAAAGTTCCTAGCATACTATTTTTTGTTATCAAAAATTGTATAAAGAGGTACACATTTAATTTAGGAATGAATAAGAGAAAATTTGATTTACTAGTTTTGTTACTGTTAAATAGAGATGTCATCTTTCTCCTAATTTATGTGGGCTTTTTATTGATGAACTTGAAATAGTGGGTGCATAAAATACTAACTTAATTTTCAATTATAATTAAAGGTAGTATCCACAATTCTAAGAGTGGATGCTTCCAAGATGTTGTTAGAGGTTGAACCTATTTGTCAATTTATAGCCTATATTCATAGCCTTTATAACTTTTAATTATGATTAGAGGTAGCATCCAAGATTCTAAGAGTAGATGCTTCTAAGATGCTATTAGAGGTTGAAGCTATTTGTAAATTTATAGACTATACTCATAATTTTCTACATATTTATTGGATAAATACTTTAAAAAGTGATGATGGAAACCCATCATAAAGGATGGCTGCATGTTAGAGTTCTATTGTTTAATAAATGGAATATTCAAGAGTACATTCCTTATTCTATGAATTGGTAAAACAAGCATTATTCCAGAAAATTTGAGACAATGTGGAATGAAATAATTATTTTTTTGGAAAAAATCAAGCAAATTGTATTCCCAAAAAGAAGGCTATACATCAGTATAGCGTAGGCTAGAGCTGCTAGCCCAACACCGGCCGTAGACCCCAACCCTGGGTCCCCTACGAACCGCAACCACCGTGGGCATCACCACAAGAAGTCAGTATGCCCCATTCCCAAACCCTTAACTAGAGAAGCAGGTTAATCTGAACAGCCCCCGCCACCCCCGCCCCACATTAGCAGCTTTTTGGATGGGTTGCGGTGGAGCCCCAACTCTTCTCAGAGGTTTGAAGTCTCGAAATTGGCTCTCCCAGGCCAGCTGCCAGGTGACATATATTTTTCTCAATGATCTGGGCAATTCCTGTCATGTGGTCTCTAATAATGTTCTCGATCCATTGCAACATCTGGCTGTATGATTACGGGGGTAGCGATGGATTTTCTGGAAGCTACGCTTCCTTGTTGTCTCTGGGCCATCATTTGCATTTGATGCATCACTCCATAGGATAGGTCCCAGTCCATCTCACAGACCAACATCTGAGGCCACAGTCCCCCCCATTTGGAAACCATGCCTCCTCTACCTCTATTGGTACACCTGCTCCAATTGAGGTTGCATTCGAAGCAACGGGATTGGCGTACTAGCATGCAAAAGGGCATGGATAACCCCTGGGTATCTACCAGGTTATCGCCATTGTAGAGACTCCTAGGGAAAGTGGGGGAGGTTGAAGAGATTCTCAATGTGCATGCTGTAGAGGAACATGAAGTGTACCTAATTGAGTTTGTGGTGCGAGCCCAACTAAATGAAGAAACTCTCCACTAGTGCCACCACGGTGCCCCACGTGGGCGGGAGGGTACTGGTAGTCCAGGGGATGGGACCCTGGAAGTAATTGGCCACTACAACCTGGGACCACGCGACCAAGGGGATATAAACCCCTGTTACGAGGGCACCAATTTTTGTGGTTAAGGCATTCACCGTCACTAGAATTTGGCTCCTATGGAAGATGGCAACCTCCCCACTCCAGCCCACATAAAATGGTTGGACTTCCAGCTCTGGGTCGGCCGTGATCCTTTGTAGCACTTGGTTCCACCCCATCCATGTAACCCATTTCCAAAGCTCCAATTGATTTTGGATGTCAGTAGCGGGCAACTTGAGGAAAGTTGCATGAGTCTCCATAATCATAGTAATTTCACCCTAGAGTTGGCCGAACTAGTAAGCTAGCACGGAAGGTGGGGGAAGATTTGTTCTTTTAAAGACCCTATCATTTCAGGCATGCCAGAGGGTCCACAATGCAACTAGTGTTGGCAAGTTTCTTGAGTAGTCAAGTAGGGGGAGGCATGTCATATGCCATCATTGTCGAGCCACTTGGCATTCATGCAAGAAGTGGTGAAGCGTTTCTATGCACTAATTACACATCGGGTAGGTGGAATCGATGAGCGTGCTATGTGCCCTTAGCCATGTTTGAATAGGGAGCACCTAGTGCAAGACTAGCCACTCAAAGGTCTTGATTTTTTTTGTTAAGTGGCCGTTCCACAGTCGCATCCATCGGGGGTCCACTAGGAATTGACACTGTAGCAGTTGCTGGGGGTGTAGGATGACCTTGTTATAGTGTTGGAATGTGTTGACATGTGCGCAGAGTTGGTGCCACACCAAGGAGTCCGACCCAGAAGCCACTCAGGGATGATATTTACGTAGTAGAATTTGCACCCACTTGGGGGGGGGGGGGTCTTCATCTGACGTCAGGGAGAAACGATGAAGAAACCGCTACCTGCCCATTGCAACTTCCATTGCAAACAATAGAATGTTGACAACCCCCCATCAAATAGGGGTGAGCGGTCTTCTCCTAGGACATGAGATGCATTTTCGGCCCACCCTTGTCCCTAGACCATACAAAATATTGAATTATCGCGTCAATTTTCTGAATGACTCTTGAAGGTGATGTGGCCATGGATGCCACGAATCTCTCCATGGTGGTCAGAACCATCGACGCTAGCATGATTTTCCCTTTTCAAGATAGGAACCTATTCGCCCAATGTGTCATGCATTTCTATAGTTTCATTAGGAGTGCCTGCCAGGTTCGTTGTCTATGCTAGTTGTGCATGGGGATGCCCAGGTATGTATCCTCCACTCCCCCTGGTAGGATCCCCAAAATTTGGATGACCTTATTGTGGAAACTGGGTGGGTATGGGTGAGCTACATCACGGACTTACCTAGGTTGGGGGTCAGCCCCACTTCCCTCTTTATCCTGTCTAGCACCCTTAGAATTGCCCAAGCCTGCAACATGGTGGCATGGGTAAAGATCATTGTGTCATCTGCGTAGTGAACGGTTAAGCATCAGATGCTATGTATGTCCAGCCCCAGGACATCTCCCTCAATGCAGTAGGTTTGCATAAGGTCCATCATTAGGAGGAAGCCGAGCAAGAAGAGAGGGTTCCCTTGTCTAGGTTCGCAACGTATCTCATGGAACCCCCAAAGGTGGCCATCAATGTCCAGTGAGTACCGTCCGCCTTTCTGAACCTAAAGGCAAAAATCCATGAACAGTTTAGTAAATACTTTTTCTTGTAGCACGGTCCTAAGGGGGGCCTAGCTTACGGATTCGTAAGCTTTAGTTATGTCTAATTTGATGTAGAGCTCGGAGAGTTTGGCGATTTTGAGGGAATGCTGAATTTCCTGTAGGAGGAGCACCTGATCCTAGATATGATGACCTTTGACAATCCCAACCTGGTTTTGTCCCACCAGCCATGGCATGAGGGGCCTCATCCTGGCAACCACCATCTATGAGAAGAGCCATAGGAGTGAGTTACAGATGCCAATAGGATGAAAATGCCTGGGGGATATGGGGTTAACCGTCTTCGAAATCAGGACCATGTGGGAGCAGTTGATTTTCTTGCATACTTGTTGTCATGCGAGCATATAGTTGAAGGCATCGAGTAGGTTAGGCCCAAGTACGTCCTTGAACATGAAAAAAATTCGAGCATTCACCCATCTCGCCCCAGGGCTTTATCTGTGGGCATGGCCTATAGCACATTATGCAGTTCGTTGTGGGAGAAGGGTTGCATGAGACACTTGTTGTCAGACTTGGAGAGGATTTATGGAATAGTGATGGATATGGGATCGGTGGGTTGCCATTGCCAAACCTATTGCCAGTAGCGTGATAGGTTATCCGTGCTAGATGATGGGTGGGACTATTCCCCAGGACTGAGGTCGTGAATCTTTCTTTGCAATTGATGGTGGATCCCCCAATGTGCCTTTGCCGCAGTGAAGAAAAATTTCGTGTGACAGTCCTAGCCTGAAGCCATTGTATACGAGCCCTTTGATGCCAATATTCCTCCTCTTCATGCGTTAATGTCTACAAATTAGCTAAGAGGGTGACTTCCTCTTGGGCGAGATCGGTGCCATGCTCTTGTTGGTCCTAGATATACTGTAGTTGGGATTGTAGTTGAGACTAGTAGCCTTTGAAGCTATACTTGTCCTTCATGGTGAGGGCTTTGATTTGGCATTTGAGGGCCCTGAGTTCGTGCTTGAGGAAGCCACATGGCTCCTTCGTGTCATTATACTCTTACTAGATAGACTAGACTAGCTAGCCCAACTAGGGTTTGGTCAGCCAGGTTTATTTCAATTTGAACAGGCATGGGGCCCTAGACACATTTGTCTCGAGGTGACATATGATGGGCTGATGATCCGAGGCCATCCCGTCCTACCCGTAAGTGTGGACTTCCCAATCTAACAACAGTGCATCACTGATCCAAACCCTGTCAATGCGAGACTGCATCTTAGCCGTGCCCTACCTTCGATTGCTCCAGGTGGATCTGTAGCTAGTAATCTCTAGGTCTATGAGGCCCATGCAGTGTAACAGTGCTAGGAACTCGGAAGGCCCCTGTGGCTCCGAAGTGGAACCCCTAATCTTCTCCTAGCTATAGAGCCATTGATTAAAGTCCCCGATGAGGAGCCAGTGGGAGCCATAGGGAACCAGCCCCACAACCCGGGATAATTCCTTGATGTGGTGCTACCACACTTGGGCCCCATAGATGTTGGTAATCTAGATGCACCATAATGCACTAGTCAGATGCATCTAGCAAAGCTGAGTCTACCCTAGTAAGGACAACGAGGCTGCCTACCCGTCCTTGACTAGGAACAAGGTGACTACACCAGCCCATCCACTGTAACACCTGAGCTTCCGTTTGCCATGGTTTTCTCTCTTGGAGACACACTACATCGCACCCCTCGGTGCGCACCATTTGGTTCAGGGTATGTTTTTTATACGGGGTACCTTGTCCCCGACAATTCCAGGAAAGTACGTTCATGGTGAAACAGATGAACATCTGTTGTAAACCTCTTGGAGTGTAGGTTGCACTCGCAAGTCGACACACAGTTGCATGGCCATGTGCCTGCTATGAGCACTATCAGGGCATCCAACCTTGGGTAGCAGCTGGGTTACCTCCATCCCCTTCTCTCGTGGTACCCTTGGCAACCTTTGGGGATTTTCGGCTACTTCAAACCCCTACTAGTGGTGATCTAGCTGGTTAGCGGTTGTAGTGTCTGTCCCCCCCACGACGAGCCCACCCCCTCGTATTGGGGGTTTGGGGCAAGCCATTGTCACTCGTTTGGGCATCATAAGGATCCTTGCTCATCATGCTTGGCTGGCTGTCCTAGCCACCAGTCGTGGGGTTGCCCTTGCACGAGGTCCCTAATGGTCCCCCCGTCAACCCACCATGGCATAGGATGGACATATCATGCCCAGGGTTAGGACCTTCCTTACCCTGTAGCTACCCCACTATGTGATGTGGAGCCCCCACCTTACTCTTTGCAACCCTTGTAGGAGCCAGCAAGACCTTGTTGGCCACCTATCCCTTTCTTTTGACAAGCTGCCAACCCCCGTCGTGAAGTTTGGGGTAGGAATGACCTTGATTCACAGGGTTGCCCCCATTAGCAAGGTCTGTAGGTGGGATCGAGGCCTCCATTGGTAAATTTTTGAATTGTACGTAGACAAGCTCCTCTTTGAAGTCAGTGTCCAACACAAGTTTCTTGACATAGTCCATGGATTGTAGGAACCTCCACACACAAAATCGCACGAAGCCCAAATAGTGTGTCCCCTCAGTGAACAGGTCAAATTTAATAAACTTGTCAAATAATGCCTCCATCGATTGTAGGAAATCTGTCGACTAGTATTCCAGAGGGAGACCATGTAACCGAACCCAAACTGGTGTCTGTTCAAGTAGGTCTTTGTCGCAGTGCCCAAATGGTCCATCCCCTCAGTGAAGCAACCCAAGTGCCCCATAGAACCAAGGCCCCTCCACCAATATGCATTCCCTGTCCTTCGCTGAGGTGAAGCAAATCAAGAGACGATCGTTAGCCAGGCTTTTGATCGTCACCGTTTCCAGCCACCAAACCGATCGGACCCATCGCCTAATCAAATCCATCCGTGGCCTCACTCCCTCTAACATGAACTTTTTGATCACACTGTGCTCCAACCATTCTAGTGTGCCCACGGTCAGGTGACCGACCTTTATCCGTAGCACCATCCCCTCCTGCAAGCACCTAGTGAACACTCCAGAGCTGTTGAGGGCATCCTTTGGGTTCCCTAGCCCGATCTCCCTCCTGTTGCTTGTATCATTTGTCTTGGTCTCCTTGGTCTCCTGGGTCCCCACGTCCACCTATGCCACCATGGTCGTCGGTGTCTTCATGCTCGCCTATATCGTCATGTTTGGTTGTGCATGCCTGGTGCCCTCTGTTATCAGCTGCAATGGCTACATTTTCAAAACTCTCCACACTGCATTTTTATTTGAATAGTATCAAGAAGGTCTTAATTTTGAAGGTAAACTATTTATCTCTTTCTATTCCTCATCATTTATGATGCACAACTAGCATACCATTAATAAGATCTCATCATCTAAGAGTTGAAACAAATAGATGACTCAAAATTTTTCACACAAATGAATGTTTTAAATTTTATTGACATGTGTGTCTTTGCTTTTACTATTTTAATGTACCAACCACTCAAGTTGGCTTGAACTAAAATTTTTCCCACTAATAAAGCAACTTTGAATATATAGGTATCATATAGAATGAAAATTCTAAAAAGTGTACCCATGGGTCATTACAGAAGTAGATAGTAAACCATCTTGAACTCCCTGAAAAACGTTGAGTAAACTACATGATACCAACCATGTAAGGTGTATGGCACAATATTTACCAATAATTGACCTTTTCAATATTTCGTATTCAACTATTCATAATAGTGATCCAAAAAACCAACTGGAAACTTACCTTAAATTTCCTTTATAGACAATGTATCTCTGACATGTTTTTGTGGGCTATCCTATATATGCCTTTATGGCTTGTTCTTGGTTCATTCGCAATTTCAAAAACCTCTTCTAATTAATGATTTGGTTGGGGAAGTGGTTTTAGACCTACAAAAATAGTCGCTAATGGCTGCCTTTTTGGTGCTGTCATCATTCATTCAATCCCTCTTCATGCTTATTTAAATTCCAAGTTCACATCCTACTATGTTCTCATCACATATCTCATTGCCTCACTTGTTTATTTAGAGAGCACATTGATACTCTTATTCAGATTTAGATTAAGCAATGGTGTGTTGCTATCTCTGGTGATCATGGTGATGATGGTGTTTTTAGTTATAGTAGCTGATGTTGTAAAACTCAGGCACAAACATACCTACAATCACAAATTTAATGACAGAAGCGATCAAAATCTCAGTCAAGAAGAATTGGCTTTGGTGTTTGCAAGGAAATCCAATGTTGCAGGTGGAACAAATGCAGCGATCCTGCTAAATGTCAAGGTTAAGTCTAAGCATAGCCCAGGCATTGGTCATTCTGCTCCTCTTTCTGCACCTACCAATGACACCACAGTCGATTCATCCATGAAATTGAAAGTGTTTTAATTATGTGTCATTTAATAGGATAATAGCTTTCTTAGGTATCCTTTTCTATCATATGATATGATGAAACTTTGGGCTAGTATAGATATATATAAATAATTGTGTTGTTCCTATTTACATAACATAGAAGTTTAAGACGGGTGGCCCTCACCATTGGTCAGTTGGTTACCTGTATGCCCTGTATGCAACTATTGCTCGGTTCTAACCGCTAGTTCAGCATACTTTTCCTTTACCTATATACTAATATCATGATGAGGTGTTCCAGATCCATCATGATTATATCAAAAACTTGTAATAACTCTTTATGGTCTCATAATAACGCAGTTAAGCATTTTCATTTCCATATCAATATAACTATATGATTGTTTTAAAAGATTACATTTATTATGGTTTTTAATAAAGCATTCAAGTTGGTTATAATTTCCCTTTTTAACATTCTTTTACAAAATTGAAGACAAAAAAAACTACTTTAAAATTTCTTTGATTATCTTGCAAACATGTGATGACCAAAAATGTTAATGATAAATCATATCTATTTTAATTGTAAATTGTACTACATTAGCATACATAAAACTAAAGTTGAAGTATTATGTCTGAAGACCCATATGATATATATGATAGATATTACATTTTTATGAAAAATCAAGAGACTCTACAAATTGACAAAGCACTAATGGGGGCAATAAAGAACAAACCATGAAAGGTTTTTCACTATAACCTTTCTTAAATGGCTAATCACAAAAAGGAAGTGCATGAAACTAATCTTTAAGGGCTCCTCACTACATGATCTAAATGTGCACTTTGGGAGTAAAATCCATCTTCCACTTTTAATTCCAACATGATGCAAACTTAACTAAAACTTATTGATGACACTTAAATACTTAATTGGAATAGTAGGCTAGAGATAGTGAGCTTTTGCTTCTAGTTCATTATATCTAATGTAATATAAATAAACTTGTATCTTAGGATTTTGTTTGATTAGTTGGCAATTATGCATAGGACTCTATTGCATGTCCTACCAAGATATGTTTCATTTTTTAACCATTACATTCCCTAACAACACCAACTGAGGTGGTCTTGTGAATCCTTAAATAGTGATTAGAGAATTTTTCTTGGCTTAAGATATGCAAGCTATGAGTGTATGTAATGAATTGGTACAAGATTTTTGCTTCTAAAGGTAATAAATCACATTCCCAATATAATGTTGAGTAAAGTTTTTGCATCTTCACCTTTAACTCATGGGGAATATATATAGTACTTTTTAAATATCTTTTCAAAGTTTAGCATTGAGTCCAACTCTCTAAAGAGCATATTTATACAATATGATAGGATAAATGATAGTTTAAAAATTTTATTTTTTGATCTTCGAAGCCCACAGTTCTAAATCCTTGTACTTGCTTTTGAAAGGATACAAAACCCTAAAACCTCATACTATTCTCTCTTTGATTTACTTCCCCTACATGTAATTATTCATATTAATGAGACCAAAATATTTAAAACAATATACTATTTGCACATTGGTCCCTCCAAAATGGAAGTTATAATAGGTATTCTTGTACCCTAGACCATCAATCTGGTTTAATCCACATTTACTCAAAGACCAAATGATGGAAAATAATTTCTAGAAATTTACAACATATTTTACATACCATCTCCAACATTGGAGATCAAGGCAACATTATCTACATAGAAAAGAAAATTCACTACTTAGGATCCAATTTTGATAGCAAGACTATCTTTCCCATTGTATAACCATTCTTGTATTTCATCAATAAAAACATCCTAGAGAGTTTGAGAAAGTGAAAAACCTTGATTAACTATAATTTTTCTCTAGAATTGAATTTTTTTCTCTAAATTACTATGTGTAATTTCAATAATCACTTCATCATATAATCTTTTAGTTGTAATCAAATTTGGATGAAGGTCAATTTTATGCAACCACTACCATAGTTTTGTGCAAATCATGAAAAATCAATAAAAAATAAAAACTTTTTTGTGAGGTTTTTTTACAAACTTCATGTAGTGTCTTAGAGTAACTAAGTGATTAATAGTGGAGTAATTTTGTCTAGAACCTATTTGACACCTTGCCCTAACTTAGTTAACTTCATTGTAAGAATTGATTCTCCTTTCTACCAAAATACCCAATAACTTAGCAAAAATATTACTCATAACTATCATTTAAGAATTGTTTAGATTATTTTTATCCCCTTATATAAGAAGATAGCATTACTAGTTTCACAATGTTGATTTCATTCGTAATTCATTGTTGAATTTTATCTTTTCCAAATTTCTCTATTAATAGTATGTCTTCTCTACTTTAATAATTCTGCATATAATCCATATGAATCTACAACCACATAATATCTTTTTAATACCCTCTATGACTTCATCAAGAGTAAATTGGAGAGGTTCTTGTTATATGATAGTAGTAGAATTATCTTCTCCTATAAATATTTTATTGTAAAAAGAACAAATATCTTCAAAACAAAATTAAATGATGAAGACACTTTATGATGAAAACATTTCAAAATTGTCTAGACTCCTTGCTAATAGTGTAAAAATATTTCTACTCGTCTCTCATAAATTTCCTTCTCTTAGATCTAATTAAGGATTTATATGCTTTAACTAAATTTTGTCTATGATTCTTATTCACATTCTTAAAATTACATCTCGCCTACATACAATCCTCATTAAATCAAGTCTTCTAAGCACTTTGTTACCATGAATGCACAACTTACATAGTTACTATAATAAAAATTTGTTTAGGTTCTTTATGCTATCTTTTAAGATTCCATTTGTTATTTGCTGCATATATTTTTCATTAACTTTTAGGGTGTCTTTCTCTAAGTTTTATTCTTTGTTGATTTTGTTGCCATCATCATATAGAGTTTTTGATGCAAATTCAAATGTTCCTCAAATAAAAAAAATAAGAATAGAAAAAACTTTTAGTACAAACTCACTCCAAAAGTCAAGTAAAAATATATGAATGGAAAAATTTATGAATATAGTACATCAAAAATGGACTCTTCAAAGATGACATAAGGAGCTTGAACATATGTTGTTTACAATACCTCAGCAAGTTGTGCATTCACAATAATCAAGTGATTAGAAGACTTAATTTGATGAGAATTGTGTGCAAGCTAGGTAAAATATTAAGAATGCAAATAAAATTCATAAACAAAGTTTAGAAAGCATAATTGATTAGAACAAAGAGAAGGAACTTTATCATGGAGCAATATAAATATCCTATTTATGTAAATTTTTATTGGATGTAATAAGATTCAAAAGATAATTTTATTTTGCATATTTTTAGTAGCCCAATATATTGGATGATGTAAGCAGTCTAGATAAGAAAGGTATTTTGTTTTTTTTTTTTCTAATTTTGTAGTTGTGATATCTTTACAATATAGATGATTTTTGGGCTAATCTTAAGCTTGCTAGAAAGCTTCTTTTAGAATCTATAAGCTTGTAAAAATTTAGATCAAATGGATTTTATTTGATCATTCAAAGCTGACCTAAAAAAGGGGTCTAGAATAAAATTTTTTAACATTTAGAATAGAAATTATTGTTTTGCAAAATGAATATTTCAACAATCTAAAAGAGTTATAGAGTGAGTGAATCCTTCATACAAAGTTCTTTCAACAATCTAGCTTCCTAAAAAATTTAGAATTGATTTGATAGTTAAGATTTGTTATACAAGATTGGCCCTGAATGTGATTGTTCACCTTATTAGATTAATGAAGTAAAATGATGCAGGAAACCTTGATGAATTGGTGAATATGATGAAGAATCAGTTGATGAATAAGTAATGAATAATTGATGAATTTGATGAATATGGAGAGAAATTTCATAATCAAATCAATGTTCTTGCTTCATAGTTCAAAATACAACATCATATGCCTATGTAGTTATAGGCAATTGATGGAGTCATTATAATTAATGAAGGGACAAGTCTATTTTATGGAAACCTGGGCTAGGAATTCAAGAGAAATGAGAAATTGGGGCCATTCTTTAACTAAATCTATCCATAAATATTTTAATAAAATAAAAATCAATTTTTCTTTTTTCTTGATGTGCTAGCAAATGTAACTTTTTTTTTATGTTATTGGGCACATGGCACTTGACACACTATCCTTAACAACTTACACTATTAAAAAAGAACCTAGATAGTTTTGGTAATGTTTTCTTCATAAAGCCTTTACATCATTTAATTTTTCTTTTTAATATATTTTTCCATTTTGTAATAAGCTATTTACAAAAAGACATGATAATTCTACTACTATTGCACAACAAGCATCTCTTCAATTTACTCAAGGAAGTCACAAATAATATTAAAAAGCTAGCATATGGCAAAACTGTAGATTCAAATGGCTTATATGCATAATTATTAACATGGGAAGGCTATGCTATTCATAGAGAAAGACACAAATTAAATTCAACAATGGATTAAGAATTAAATCAACATCGGAAAAGTAGCAAAGCTATCTTGTAATATAAAAAAGGGAATAAAAATAATTTGAAAAATTATCGAATAATCACTATGAGTAATATTTTTGCTAAGTTGTTGTGCACTTTGCTAAAAAAAAGAGAATTAGTTATTGGGCTGAAGGTAACTAAGTTAGGGCAAAGTGTCAAGTAGCTTTTAGACAAAATCATTCAACTATTAATGGCTTAGTTACTATTAGACATTGAATAGAGTTTTGTAGAATTGTCTAATAATTTTTTTTTATTTATCTTATTAATTTTACAAAAGTATATAACTCATTAATCTATAAAAAACTATGGTTGTGCTTGCATGAAATTGGCCTTCCTTCAAATTTGATTGCAATAACTTAAAGATTGTATAAGAAAGTGATTATTAAAATTATAGATAGTAATTCATAGAAAGAATTTTAATTCTAAAGAAAGATTGGAGTTAAATAAGATAATTCACTTTCTCCAACTCTTTTTAATATCTTTATCGATGAAATGTAGGAATAGTTGCGCAATGGGTAAGATAGTCATGCTACAAAATTGGATCCTAAGTAGGAAAGTTTCTTTTATATGCAAATAATGCTACCATGATCTCCACTCTTGCAAAAAGTATGCAAAATATATTGCAATTTTTTAAACATTATTGTCATTTATTTGGTCTTCAAGTGAATGTAGATAAAATGAAATTAATGATTTAGGGTACAAGAAATACTTGTTATAACTTCCATTTTGGAGGTAACAATTTGCAAATAGTATATTCTTTTAAATATTTGGGTCTCATTTATATGGACAATTACATGTGGGGAAAGTACATTAAAGAAAAAATAGCAAAAGGTTTCAAGGCTTTGTACACTTTCAAAAATATATATAAGGATTTAGGACTCTAGGCTTCGAAGAACAAAAAATAATTTTTTTAGACTATCATTTATCCTACTTTATTATATGGATGTATTGTATTGGGACATGAACTTAATACTAAACTTTGAAAAGATATTGAAAAAGTGCAAAAACCTTTTATTCTTAATGAGTTAAAGGTGAAGATGCAAACACTTTACTCAATGCTATTATATGAATGTGATTTATCACCTTTAAAAGCAAAAGTCTTGTGCTAGTTTGTTACATACACTCATAGTTTGCATATCTCAAGGTAAGAAAAATTCTCTAAAGAAGTTCTTGAGGATTCATGAGACTATGGTTGGTATTTTTGGGGGATGCAATGGTTGAGAAAATGGAATATCTCTTGGGAGGACATGCAACAAAATCCTCCTCATATTTGTAGATATTCAAGTAATAGGTTTAACATAGATATAGTCTAACATGGAATACAAAAGATAATTTTATTTACATCACATTAGATCTAACAAACTAGATGTAGAAGCTCACTATCTCTCAACTACTATTCCAATCAAATATTGAAATGCTATAAGCAAACTTCACTTAAGTTCTTGTCATATTAAAATTAAAAGTGGAAGATGGATTCAAATCTCCTAAGAAAAATGCATTTGTAGGTTGTGCAAATAAAGAGGCCTTGAAAATGAGTTATATGTATTTCTTCCTTGTGTTGTGGCTACATATTTAAGCTAGTAGTATAATATGATCTACTTTTGATGCTCTTATTGATGCTTGGAAAATTTGTAGAGTCTATCTTTATTTTTCATGAAAATGTAATATCTATCCAATAGATCTTATGGATCTTGACATGTAATAAAGTTTCATTTTATTTTATTTTAGTTAATAGCAACAGGTGAGTCATTGGGATATCTACATAGGATAATCTGTTCATTATTCATTAATTTAATCACCTATTGCATAAAGTGGGTCTTGAAATGTAATAAAGTTTTATTTTATTTTATTTTAGTTACTAGTGACAAGTGAGTCATTGGGATATCTACATAGGAAGGTGATATAACATCTTAGAATATGCAAGCATGAAACACAAGGGTTATACAAGTGGGTCCTTTTCAAAGTAGGCTACTATCCTTAATTTCCTTGTATAACCACTCCTACAAATGACCATAGGCACTTAAGGAGTTGAATGTGACTCATAGCTTTATTTTAATACACACTTAGAATTACCCGAGTGATAAGTCACATGGTTTGGCCACATTGATGGGATGCCATCAATGTGACCTTGTTGATAGGATCTCAACAACATAATCTCATCAATGCAAGGTTTGACTCATGGATGTGTACTCATCGACAGGGCACCCTATTTCACCTATTAATGTGTGCCTTCTCTTTCATTTATTGCAAGAAGTCTCATAGTTATAGTGAAGCTCTAGAAGTTTTTCCACTCAAAAGTTAAAATATTTTCTGAGTGCCCATAGTAGAAGTCAAAGAGTATACAAATCTTTATTTGAGCATTGTTATACCTGAGCACTTCAATGTGTATGATAATAAAGATGAGCTTTCTGATCAAACCTTATGGTACTTGGACTAGATTAATTGTTTTCTTAAGCATTTAATATTTCATGCAATGTCTTTTAATGTTTTAATTAATATAGATTAAATAGATAACATAAGTATGACCACTTCAAGCATACGTGTAATGCTTGGTAATCCTAGTAACACTGAATGTTTGGTAACTCAGTAGCACTATACATGTTTAGGATGTATACGACAAGTGGGAATAGATTATTATGTTATTATTAGCTAAGCATTAGCTAGTTGTTAGATAAATTTAGCAATTAAATACTTTATTCTTTATTATTTACTCTTAGGTAACTTAATTCATAAAAGATAAAATAATAAAAATCATATGCCTTAGTTACACTTAACGATACACTTGCACTTCACAAGTGTAACTAGGAAGACAATGATTGCAATGGTTAATTTCAAAGTCTTTGGACTTCGACTAGATCACTGAGTGATTGCTAGTAATTTGTATGGTTTGGTGTAGGGTATACTTGGTACTCATCATTGGTGTTATTACTGAGGATTTTAGTTAGCTTCGTGTGCTTCTAGGACTTAGAGAAAAATTTTTTAACATCATTGGATTGAAGATTAAATTTGCTATTATTCATAATAATAATATTAATTATAAAAAGCATACTTGTATTTTCTTTTAATCTAAGATTCCTTCTTTTCATAGGAATGATTCTCCACCTAAGTTCAAGCAGACACCCAATTAAAGGAATGAATGATCAGATTAGCAATTGCCTAAATAATGCTAAGTGGTATATACTCATTTGATGAGTATGTGCCCAATTTCATCTTTATCCTACATCAAGACGACTAGATGTAGTGGAGGGACATGGAGGACAACATTGTATTGCCACCTGATCGATTAGTTCCTACAATGCTCCAACAAACTCTTACAAGGTTGGGCATCTAGGAGCTCTATGCTAAATATGTTGTGCAAGATCATGAATCAAGGGATTACCATCCCATTGAAGTACAATGCAAAATTGATTGGCAATAGGAGAAGTATTATGTAGCTTTGAAGGGAAAATACTTCAATAACCCCTTGTTCCTACTGGGCCAAAAGGATAATGAGGATTTCTTCTATAGGGCTTCTCATGTTACTAGCTCTCCTTTCCTTAGTTTCAATTAAGGAGTCTTGAACTAGAAATTATAGTCTACTATAAACAATCTTGGTTCATGCAAGAATGGGTCCATGATCATGGGGGATCCAAATATGGGAGTCATGGCAAGGACAAGTGGAAATATTATGATGATCATGGCCATGATCATCAAAGAGGGGGTGGTAGGTACCATGGTAGTGCTAATCCTCCTTCCACTTCTTCTTCATCATATTCTTCCTTCTATAGCTTTGACCAAAACTATAGAGGACATGACCATGATTGAGGTAACTAGCAGGACGAAGATGATTGTGATTGTAGGGCCTACAAGAATGATCAAGATCAGGGGTATGGACATTCACAGAAGGCCCACCACTATGAGAGAATGGATAATAGAGGGCAACATAGGCACCATGGCAATCATATAGGCCATGACTATGATGAGCCTTTACTTGCAACTTGAAACATGCTAAATATCATAGAGGCAATGAGAATCCCAACAAGGCATATGAAAGATAGTTGAATAAAGTTGTTCATTATGAGGAATATTTCCAAGTTTGAAGGGGGATACAATTCCAATATATATAATCATCTACAAGCCTTTCACAATATTTGTGCTTTGTAGAACATAGAAAACAAATGGTAAAAACTTGAGGTATTCTCTAGGACACTCATAAAAGAAGTTGAAATTTGGGATCAATCTTTGGAGGCAGAATCAATCCATAAATGGAGTATGATACTTTAGCTATTAAATAACAAGTATCAGATGTACTCGCAAGTATCCAACTTGAGAAAGTAGATCCAAGGTTGACAAAAAGGAATACATAAACCCTTGGACATATTCATGGGTAGGTACTATTTATTTTTTCATTAATGTCCTAGCCGTGGTTATTCTCTAAGGGAGTAGCTTTACCATATCATAGATGGTCTTTGTTCAGAAATGAGGAGAACTCTTGGGGTGTATGCCCAAGGGAGATTATTAAAACTTAAAGGCCATTAGATTTAAAGGCTTATTGAACAATTTTCCAATGAAGAAGAAGAGAAAAGAAAGGGGGAAAGTGCTAAGGAGTATAACCAAAACCCTTCGATCAGAAAGAGGGATGTCCAATTTTGTAACAATGAGAAGGAGACATCACTTGATGAAATGGTGTAGTAAATAACCTTGCCAATCTAGAAATCTATCTCTGAAATTTCAACCAAGGTAGATAAAATGTGGGACTCTTTGGATGGAAAATTTTAAATCACTTTAAAAATAGTAGAGGAATCCAAAAAGCAAGCTACTAATTGTGATCATAGGAGAAGGAAGGAAGTTGAATGTGCCTACCAAATGGATAAGGGAAAAGCTACTACCATAGAGAAGGTTGTCGAGTTCAAATTAGATGATGATGGTGGGTGTGAAATTCATCAATACAAACATCCTAATGGATGTTTATCTATTGTATCACACTTGCAAGAATCTGGGGTGTATGCCCTAAATCATAGATTCTCCAAATGGAAAGCACACAAAAGGTTGCCTTATCCTCAAGGAAACCCAAGGGAGTTGCATCAACAACAAGCTTACTATCCAAGTGGAGCTCCACCATAATCGTATGAGCAATATAATTAGTGGAAGCACCCATAGTCATGGGGTATTCCACCCCCAAAGTAGCAGTACCCTTACAAATAGCCTTAGCCATATGGGTACTATGTTTAGCAACCCATGTCTCTACATGACTCTTTTAGTGATGCCTCATTTTAGCATCACTACTACCCTCCTAAGTACTATTGAGCTCATTCTCCATCTCCAAGAGGTGAATCCCCATTTCCTTATCATGCTTCTCATCCTTTTGCTCATGTCCCTCCACCCTTAACTCAGTGACCACCTACTCCATCCATGTAGGATGAAATTCTAGCCTAGCCATAGCAATGTAATGCTACCAGGGCTGTTAATTTATAGTCGACTCCTTAGTTGAGTGATTCAGAAGTTAGACCAAAGAAAAGACCATTCTTTCAAACCAGTAATCCTACAAAGCCGTCATAGACTCATGCAATTGATAGTCTTGCTTCTTCCTCATCATTTGCATCTAATCCATTCAAGTCCCCTTCAAACCAAACACCTTTCAAAGTACATACCATCATATTAACCCATGTAGTAATTAATTGGATAAAGGCTAGTCACCTTCCTAGGAAAATATTTGATCATAGGAGTTCCTTAATCTATTTTCAAATTTCTATGAATGAGTCTTATAAAGCTCTTTTGGATTCATATTTTGGTGTTAATTTGATTTCTCGTGAGATGTACAAAGCCTAGAACCTATCTCTACTAACAAATAGTAACATCCATCTTGAATTAGTAGACTAGTCCATCACTATTTCCTTAAGACTGGTGGAGGACATTGTGACTACCATTTGTAGATGGTCCTATCCTACTAACTTCCTAGTGATCCATGTTGGCAACTGCAAGGGAGACTTCCCAATAATCATGTGAAGGATTTGGTTAAATACTATTAATGCATGGTTGGGAATCAAAGATCTTTCCTTAGATATTTGCAATGAAAATGTATTTGAAAAGAATGAGAAGAAGAAAGTTCCATGTATTGTGTACAGTGATATAATATGTAACTATGTGCAAAAACTATTGGCCATAAAAAGTACATCAATATCAACATGTAGAAAGTGTGCATAAGAGTCTAAAATTCATAGATGCCTATACGTAGCAATCACAAGTAGGGATTGGGGTGGACTCTAAAAAGATTAGGGTCATCCATGGAATAACCCATCAACTAGAAATTGTTAAAGATATTTGGCCATTCCTTGATCACACTAGCTACTACTAGCGATTCATAGATAATTTCTCTAAGATTGTTAAACCATTGGTGGAGTTGACAAAGAAAAATGCTTTGTTCGTATGGATTGAGAAATGCAAAAATGCATTCCAATAACTCAAAGAGAATCTTTTATAAACTCTAATTCTATAAGCACCTGATTGGTCTTGACCATTTCACATCATGAAGGATGCATCAAACTATGCCTTGGGAGTCATGTTTATGTAGTTGGATGATCAGAAACATCCATACTACATCCACTACATGAGCTAAAGCATTGTGAATGCATAGCTAAACTACACCACAATAGAGAAAGATTTGATGGCAGTGGTGTATGCCTTGAAGAAGTTCAGGAACTATGTGCTTGGATATAGGAACTTTGTGCATACAGATCACAGTGTCATTCACTTCCTCATGAACAAGTCAATTGTGAGCCCCTATATCATACGGTGGTTTGTGATCTTATAAATGTTTTATCTCACAATGATAGATCAAAAGGAAACTAAGAATGTGATTGATGATCACTTCTCGATTGCAATGGGATAACAAAGAGGAGGAGAGCCCACTATCTAATTAGTTCCCTGATGAACTCCTTTTTGCTAGTGTGATAAATAAACAAGTGCCTACTTTATGTAACTGATATGATGACATCCTCACTTATCTTCACTTAAGAGATGCCACAAGAGTTAGACCATAGGAAGAAACAACAATTTCTTCATCAAGCTAAATGCTTCATGGAGACCAATGGATACCTTTACAAAGTGTGCACCAATGGCCTGGTTCATTGGTGTGTTCTTGATGCTAATCAACTATGTGTTCTCCAAGATGCTCATGAGGGTCCTTATGGGGGCCACTATGCTAGGAGATGCATGACCATTAAGATCCTGATGGTAGGGTATTATTGGCCAATACTCTTCAAGGACACTTACAACATCATCCTCTCCTGTGATCACTATCAACATGATGGTTGGATGGCTACTCGAATAAAAGGTCCTTAGCAGTGGATCTAACCATTAGAATCCTTTGACATCTGGGGCATTGATTTTATGGATCCCATCACACCCATGTCAAATGAAAAGGCATACATAATAGTCATTTTTGACTATTGTACAAAATGGCTAGAAGTAGTAGTTATCACCTACTATATATCTTCTATTGCTATTTTTTTTGTACAAAAAAAATGTTGTAAATAGGTTTGGGATGCCACATGCACTAATTTTTGATAATGGTACTCATTTTATAGGCATCACCTTTTGAAATCCCATTCTACACTTAGTTCTTGAACATAAATTTACACCCTATCATCCCCAAACCAATAGTCAAGCTGAGGTTATGAATAGGGAGTTCTCAAAGATCTTAATGAAAACAATTAGCAAATATAGAAGAGATTGGAGCACAAAAATCAATGACGCCCTTTGGGCTTACTGCTCAAAATGGAAACTTCCTATAGGCTATTCTTCCTATGAGCTAGTGTCTAGAAAATTACTAATACTTCCTATTCAATCCAAGCTTTTTACACTTTCAACAACCTTTGACATTGATCTTGATCTTAGCCTAGCATGAAAAGAAAGACTAATCAACCATAATGTGCTAGATGAGAATAAATTGATGGCCTTGTTCTAGAATTAAGTGCACAAGGCATTCAATAAAAAACACCATGATCTTAAAATAAGGAAAGTTAAATTTCAACCTAGAGACAAGGTCATTTACTAGAATCCCATACATGTGTCAAAATGAACTAAGTTCCAAACATTATGGGAAGGGTGTTATATCATTTATGAAACCTTTCCATTTAAGGTCATGTTGATCTACAAACCTAAGAGTCTAAACAAGAAGCAATTGGTTAACATGGAATTACTTAAACCTTTTCATGAGCTCACAAGAGCTAGTGCATGCAACACCTTCTCAGATGGACAACCATGCTCAATCTTGCAGTTCTCCTCCTTCCAACTTAGTCATGGAGGATATGGCCATCCATGGTAACTAATCAAGTGTCTCTTTAGTTTTTCTACTTTTTTTTACATCTTTCTATTTACACTTTTTTATTTTTTCCATTTTTTGTTTTACACCATTGTTGGTACATCTTACTTTTCTTACCAATTTTCCAATTCTTCTATATTTTACTTACTTTGGTCTGTTTTTCTTCTTGTTTTCTAATAGATTTCTTTATTATCAATAGGACATAGTGATATTGTAGCTATTTGCTAATGGTGATTTGTACTTAATGTTTTTTATTGTAAATTTTTGGTTTATATTTTTGAATTTTGATATTGATACCTAAGACAATTTCTTTTTTATGGAATAGGTAGTGAGTCCACATCATCCACCCATCCACAATAATCTATGATGTTTCTTGGTTTTGGAAATGTGAGGTGTCTTTCATTAATGAAACTTTAACAAACTTGTGACCTTGGTAGTTTCCAAACTTGGGAAAGATTAAATGGATTGATAAATATGTGACTTCAAGAGAACTTAATTCTCTTTGTACTTGCCTACTCACTTAAGTACATGAGTCTTTTTCATGGATCTCTTACCATTCCATGTTGACCAATAATAGAAAGTTAATAAGTCTTTGCATGGTGTGGTTTCCATCTAAAAATTCATAAAAACATAAAATCCAAAAGAATAATGGAAATTCAAAGAATACCCCTTAGACAAAAATAATAGGCTACAAGCACTAGTTATGGGACTAGAAAGACATGTTACCCATGCCTAAAGGTTCCCTTTAACTAAGGCCCCTTTTCACTTTCTGCTTCTTTCTTCTTTCCAATAAGGAATAGCGATTGATTTGTGGAAGCATTCTTATGTCTTGAGGTGGTGGATTAATCCTAGAGTATCAATGTAAAGCCCCTAAAAGTGGCTAGTTTTGATATGGACTAAGGATGGACTTTATCAAGTTATTTAACCACATAATCCACAAGGGACTTCATGTGACCACAATTTGGAACTCCATTCTACTTCTCTTCTCATCCACTAATTCTTTCCATAATCCACCTCATTGCTGCTTTCCATGTCTTGTTCAATGTCTTAGTTTCATGTGTTAAAATTCTTGGGTAAATTCTTCTAGGTTAGGTCCTCAACGTTTCATAATCATTGACTAACTATGGATCCCATAGACTCCTTGGTTTGAGGATATGTAAGGGTAAAAAGGGCATGGGCCTACTATGGGGAGGACCCACTTGCATATCTCTTGGTTGGGCTAGTTAAGTTCCTTATCATTAAGTGTTTTTATAATCAATTCTTTCATGCAGCCCCATCAGTTGCATCCAATTGTGTGCTCCTTAAGTCATTTCTCCAACAAAATTTCATTCTCCTAGTTAAATCTTCAATTTTTATAAATTAATAAGCATTCTTTAAGCATATCATCATGTCCACCAATTTTCTACCTCTCTGTAGACCCCAAATTCATGCTTAAACTTGCATTTTTTGAAATTTGCAATGTGAAAAATATTCTCTAATAGCTTCATCAATAGGACCACATATATAGATTCATTACGTATATGAGACCTTGTTGATGAGATTCCATTGATGCAAGGTAAAACATCTATAAATATGTAGTGTTCCTTAGCAATTGTTTCACATTTTCTCACAAACAAAGAAGGAGTCTTTTAATTTGTTAGAGCTTAGTACCTTCCAGGAGCCATAACTTGCTAAATGTTTGGCCAATTCACTTAGTTTTCAATCCAATAGCTATTGGAGGTAAAGTATTCATCGTTGGGGCCACAAATCTTATGATTTTGATGAAAATGTTTTTTGAAATTTTTCTAACTCCTACAAAGGTTTAACTAAGAAACCAACATTAAAACATTAATTTACAAAAGTTAAATCCTTCTAATAAGCTTTAGTGACATTAAAAATGAAATAACATTAAAATAATAATAAAATAATCAATTTTCCATGGTCTAAAATGTTATAAGTTACACCTTGTATGTTAATCCTTGGTTATGTTGTGACTAGAGATGACACCTAAGGGAAAGCACATGAAGGGGGAAGGACTAGTCCAGCCAAGGAATAAATGACCACAAACAAGAAGGGGCCAAGAACATGCCCAAGGAGTTTGGTGCACTGACCATGATAGAACACACATACTTCAAGATTGCAGCCATTCAGCTCAATTTAATGGTGAGGCTAAGTAAGATCAAAACCTTCTCCACCCTTGTGTGTGCAACTCTAAGCAATAGATTCCTAGTCAACCTTCCACAATTGATCTATCTAGAGATAGAAAAGAGCTTTAAAGGAAATGAATGTGGAAGGAAGACACTCCCTTTTCTATACCTCATTATAAAGTTATGCAAAAGGGGAGGCATAATATGCTACATAAATGATGTCATTCAATGAGATCCAACTACCTCTTGGGTGGAAATGATGAAGGATAAGGTGCCTACCAAAGTCATTCACAAAGAGGAGTAGCAATAACCACCTTCACCACCCACTCATGAGATAATGTTGGAGACCTGCACTGCCATTGAATGCATGTGCCAACTCCAACAGTAGCTCTTGTGATAGCAAGAGTAGCAACCAAGAATGGGTGGTGGTGATCCATCTATGTATTGACCAACAATGAGCTATGTCAATGAAGTGGCCCTAAACATAAGCTAAATGGAAGGAGGAGGCTAATTTTCTTAGCCCAAAAATGTATGTACCCATGAGGTCAAATCCTAGCATCCAATAGATAATGGTATCGTTCTCTCAATAGTAATAATTCCCAAACATCTCTAGGAACACCTCCACCTTTTTAGTTCATCTAGAGAAGGGTGAGGAGGTAATTGTCTTGGTGATGCAACACCATGGGTAAGAGACAGTAGTAGAAGTAGTTATTAATAGAATTGCTAAAACACTTAATGCACCTGTGGTGTCTATACCATATGTTTTTCCACTGAGAAATGTGTAGATGTCCATAGGAACTCTTAGTAGCAAATTGAGTTTAGCCCAACATGAGAAATTACTAGAATAATTGGTGGAAATTAGGCAATTGATTCGAGATGTCTTCAATCTTTTGAATACTATCATTGTAACCTAGTCAAAGTTTCTTAGAGGAACAAATACATCTTAATGGAGGGGCAAATCAAAACAACTAGAGCACATACAGAGGTTACCGAATTAAGGGCCTGCCTCATTGATCCTACATTTCTCAATCCAACACTGACATGAGATTAAGCTTTCAAATAGCTTTAGAACAAGCTCAAAAAGGTTGAGGATGCAAAGGAGACAATCATCTTTGACCAATCCTAGCTAATGCCACAATGCATAACATCCAAAAGGACTTCGACCCAAATGTGCTAGGAAAATGAGATTTTGGTTGCAAAAAATCATTGTTGACATAATGTTGATGTGAAAAAGATGTAGATGATATATTTTATACATCAACAGCAAGAGAAGCTAGCTAGGATGACCATAGAATTGAGGATATTGATAGTAGAAAATAAAAATCTCTCCATGAAGGAAGTTTGTGCCCTTCACCAAAAATCTGTAATTGAGATAGCCACCTGGAAGAGTAAGGCTCTCAAATTTGATAGAGTTAAGAACCATTGCAAAGATTTGGTTGGTCTACAAAAAGAAGTTAATAAGAGGCATATCTAATTGATGAAGGTGAAGTTAAATGAGGCCCTCTAGTAGCTCTAATAAAGAGGTGATGTTTGGCAGCCTATCTTTAATGGGCTGAACACACACAACGAGGCAAAAATTTGCATGAAGGAGTTGTAGAGTGAGGAGATGATAGAGTACATGGAGCTTGCCAATATATAGTACACAAACCTAGTGATGTTGATTGCTAGAAGGCCCTAGTCTGAATTGGAGAAACAAGTGGATAGCTCATACTTGTTGTACAAGACAAAGTTTAAGCATCATAAAGAGGCCAAGTAGAATCTTGAGACTACAACCTTTGAACTTGAGGTTCTCAAGGAAACGTTCACTGATAAAAAATCAACCACTGAGAACATAGCCAAAAGGATGAATAATTAACAAAAGAGGTAGAATGCACTCAAAGTATTTGATATAAAAAATAAACAGTTTTTTGCTTGGTTTGTGAATGTGAAGAAGTTGTTTTCTACAATGCCCTATGCATGGGACATTCTCATTCTAGCCCACATTGGTGAAGCTGCATGAACTATTAATGATTCCTAGAGTATGGAGGAGAAGTTGAAGGCATTTTTGGATGCCTTTTGTCTTCCACTAAAAGTTGTAGCTATAGCAGGACAATCACTATTGACACAACCACCATGTGTGCCTAAAGCAGGATAAGGTCCTTCGGAGTCTTAGGAGCCTCCACCACCTGGGATCGTTTGATCTTCATCATCATCTTTGTGCCATCAGAGGAATTATGATTGTTAGTTTTGTCCTAGTATTCAATTTTGTTATCTTGAATACCAAAATTTTCTAATGATTGTAAACCATATTCTTAATCACTTAGTTTTTGTTGTGTTATTTGTATGTTTGTTTTATGTGTCAATAATTCCATACCTTTCCAGATTTTTTCATTCATTCATGGGGGTATATGGTTTGGGCATGTCGATAGGATGCCATCGATGTGACCTTGTTAACGAGATCTCATCAACATGACTGCATTGATGAGGTCTCGTCGACATGATCCCATCAACATAGGGTTTCATCCATTGATGTGTACCTATTGATGGGGCATCCTATTTTGCCTATAAATGTATGTCTTTTATCACATTTATGATAAGAAGTCTCATAGCTATAGTGAAGCTCTAGCAATTTTTCAACTTGAAAGTTAGAATATTTTCTAAGTGCCTAGAGTAGGAGTCAAAGAGTGTATAGATCTTTATTTAGACACTATTGTACTTGAGCACTTTACTGTGTGCATTAATAAAGATGAACTTTTTGATCAAACCATGCAGCATTTGAACTAGATTAATTATTTTCTTAAGTATTAAATATTTAATGCAATTTTCTTTAATGTTTTAAAGTAATTAATTGATTAATTAATATAGATTAAATAGTGAACATAAGTACCACCACTTTGAGCATACATGTAATTCTTGGTAATCCTAGTAATGCTTAATGTTTGGTAACCTAGTAGCACTATACATGTTGAGGATGTGTATGGTAAGTGGAAATGGATGCTTATGTTACGATTATTTAAGTGTTAGCTAGTTGTTAGATTAATTTAGCAATTAAATACTTTATTCTTTAGTCTTTATTCTTAGGAAACTTAACTCATAAAATATAAAATGATAAAAATCATATGTCTCAGTTACACTTAACCATACATTTACACTTCACAAGTGTAACTTGGAAGACAACGATTGAAATGGTTAGTTTCAACCCTTAAACTAGTGCACTTTGAAACCTAAAGTCTTTGGAATTTGACCAAATTGTTGAGTGAGTGCTAGTTATTTGTATGATTGGGTGTAGGGTATACTCACTGCTCATCACCTAATAAAATAATAAAACTATGTTATGTAAACTCATCAAAATGTAATAATATATACAAGTAAGATGGAATGGTAAAAGAATAGATCAAAGAAAAATGGGAAATTAGATATATTAACATAGTCATAATGAATCTTGTATGTTAGACATGATTAAAAGTGACTAATATACCTTTCCATGCATGTTTCAAACCAAGGATATACCTTGTACGAGTGACATCACATTGTATCCTCTTGGAATGTCAATGATAACACCAATTACCACTACATGATGATATCATTACCCACATGAAGCTCTTAGGAAGCAAAAAGTACATTTAATGTACTACAACACTTTTTACATTTTAGGACATCTTAGCCATTGGTTAAAGGGGTGTCTTCAAGCATGGGTAATATGTCTTTCTAGCTCTACAACCAATGCTAATGCCATTAATGATGTACCTTTAGGCATGGATAACATGTCTTTTCAATCACATGTTGAAATTTGTTCTATAAACCATTAGATTCTTGGAAGTAGCTTACCTTCAGGTATAGGTAACATGTCTTTTTAGTGGTATCCAAAGAATTATTTTTATGTAAACAAATTAATTATTGTGTTAATCTTACAAGAGAACTACCTTTAAGTAATGAATTTTATTATAATTTTTATTTTCATTTTTTTAAAAATAGATTTGAGTTATGATATGACCACGTGGATGATTGGGACTCATAGTAGAAGTCCAAAGAATCAAAAATCCCCTTAATGTCATAATCTTTTTCTAGCCTCTTAACTCTTTGACTTTTCTTCAAGGCATAAAGATCATGAGTTAATTTTAGGGTTGAGTGATGAGAATTACATTATGCCCATGGTAAGAACCTCTTATTACTAAAAATGGAGGAAATGGATTATGTGGGCTCACTAGATATATAATTAGTATTTTAATAATTTGATGACATAGGGTTAAATTATCTATGTATTAATAGCATGTATCTTTTTATCAAGTTCTTTGTTAATAAAAATGACAATGATATATACAATAGAAAAGTAGAATATTCAAAGAAAAATAAGGGTTGTGAAGGATAGAAGATATTAAAGAATATAAAAAAGTGTAAAGAAATAGAAAAAAGTATGAAAGAATGAAAAAATATAATTTTTTTAAAAAACAAAAAGTTAAAAACAAAAGAAACTTTACAAGGCCTAAGGATTAGAACTCGCACATGACTATCACTGAAAAAGGCAACATAGAAGATTAAACAAGGTTTATCTTTAATAAAAGTAATTGTGAATTCTACATGTAGTTGGAAGCTATTGAATGTTTTAACTTGTTGGATATTGACAAGAATAAGTTTCTGTAAGCTATCAAAATGATAGACTAGCATGGTTCCACATTGATATGTAGGATAGACAATGTAAGGTCCCTCCCATAATGTTTGGAACTTACTTCATTATGTCACATGGTTTGGAGTGTAATATAGAGTCTATTGCCTAGTCTAATAAAAACTTGTCCAATTATAGCATTATGACAACATTTTACATCTTTCATATTTACCTCATTGAACGTTTGGACTACTAGTTAATTTTTATCCAATTAGTTACTGTTCATTACATGTTCTTTTTTGGTGGAACCTACATTTACATCTAGGTAATAGGTAGCGGTTAGGGTATGAATTTTAGCTTGAATTGACAAGGTAGATAACTTTCCATATATAATTTTATATGTGAATATCCTATAAAAACTTTTCAAGTTGATTGATATGCCTAGAGAGAATCATTTAGTTTATTACTCAACTTCTTCCTATATCTAGTAACTCTTATAGTTAGAATTCATGTAATTTCTTTATTATTTATCACAGCTTGGCCATTCGCTTTGGGGTGATATGGTGTTTCCAGTTTATGGTTAACTCCAAGATGTTGCATTCATTTTTTAAATGTATTCCTAGTGAATTGTGTTCTATTATCTAAAATCAATGCTTGTGGTATGTTGAATTTGTTTCCCACATGTTGCTAAAAGAACTTAACTAATGTCATTGATATGAAATCTTTTACTACAACTACATTTGTCTATTTTGTATAATAGTTAATGCCTAAAATTATGTAGGACTCCTCATTCAACATTAGTATAATGGGACCCATGATTTCAATTCCCCATACGTCAAATGGATCCAATGGTTATTTCTACTATTGTGATTTCTCATTCATGGTTGTCATCCCTCCATCTTTCTAGCTTCTTTGACAATATTCTACAATGAGATGTGCATTTGTAAATATTGAAGGTCAAATGTTACCTAAAATTAGAAGTTTTATGGTTATATTTCATCCTGCATAATAGCCACCACATGATCCTTCATGTGCATATTGTAAGACTTGCATTTGACTTTCCTCTAGAACACATCATCGAATTAGTCCATTAACACATATCTTGTAGAGATTATCCTAAACCAGAATGAACTATTTTACTCTATGGAGTAACTATTTTTCTATTTATATTATTTAGTAGGGACCATTTGTGACATGAGATAAGTCATATAATTAGTTAATTAAGTCTCTATTGTTAAATATACAATCATTGTAGACTGTGTGAATAATAACTCATCAGGAAATTAGTTTGGCCTTAGTTCTTCATCATCTTTTAGTTTCCATCTTCATCTTGATAAATGATTGACAACCAAATTTTCTATGTCTTTTCTATTAATTATAGTGATGTTCAATTCCTATAAGATGATGAGCCATCTTATTACCCTTAGGATTATTATTGGTTTGTTATAAAAAAACTTAATTGCACTATGGTTAGTGTGGATGTATATAGGGTAACCAAGCATATAGTATCAAAATATTTCCAATGCATATAGGGTTAGTATGTATGTATACAAGATAATCTAGTAAGACATCTCTCATTATCATTAACTAGTCGTGACTAGGATTTCAAAAATCATCTATAAGAAAAGATCTATAAAATAAAGGAAGGCTTAACTTCCAAGGCATAGAAGCAAGCACTATCATTATCATTCATCTAAAAGCAATCATTGGCTATCATCTTTGTATTTATAGCATGCACTTTTTTCTTGAAGTAAAGAATAAAGAAAGTTAGTTTCATTGTTTTCTTATTATTCATTTTCTTTCCTTTCATGTCTTGATAGGTTGTGTGCACAGTTTTCACACACTATTGTAAGATAGGATTAAACCCTAAGGGGTTGGATAAGTCTCTTGAAAGAGATCATTGTTAGGATTATTTAAAGCTTTTAAGACTTGATGATATATTGTAAATGAAGCCCTATATAGGTTGTGATGTTCTTGAAACCACATTTTAAGTAATACGTTTGAAGGTGTGCAAGGATTCTACCCTCTAAGTATGATGGTACCCAAGTTGGAAAATCACATATTTTTTGTGTTGTAATATTTGTGAATTTTTAGAAATGAACTTATTCACTCCCCTATAAGTTCTTGATCTTCAAGTCTAAGATACTTGATAGGATAGAGGTAGTGAGTAGGAGCCTGAGTGGTTGAACCATTAAAAAGAACAATTTGTTGGACATAATAGCCATAGGGATTTGGCTAATGGTAAAGGTATTACTACCTTGATGGTGGCATTCCCTATGACTATGGGATTTGTTACTACCATTAATCTTGATAATACTCCTAGGATTAAGGATCAGCCTTAATTGGAAAATAGCAATAGCGGTAGGATTCCTTGTAATGGTCTTATGGAAAGGCAATTAACTAGGCATCTACTTTTTCTCAAACTTGAGACATAAAAAATATGCCCTAGATTCTTGCAAATATGGAATAATAGGATAATAATCCTTTTAATGTACATATTAGGAAATGTTATATCCATCATCTTCTTCTAAATAGAATTTAGAATCCCTTTCACTATTGTAGCTTTTTCATTATCTTGGTACTTATCCTTCCATGATTCTTTCTCATTCTCCTTTCTTCCATCTTAATTCCTTGGTCTTTCTTGCTTAGTACATTCCTTCATAATCTTTAATATGGATGCAAAATTCTCATCCATTGAGTTCCATATTTTGTCAACATTGTTTGTGATCTCTATGATGGATTTTGTAGCATCCCATGTCCCTAATTCCTAGTTTATATTTATCTATCTTTTATTAACCTATATTTTGATTTCCATCATGTCTTTTTTTATGATGTTTGTATTTATTGGGAATTTGATCCCATAACCTATACATAAATATCTTGATTATGCCTTATATTTTTATAAATTATATAAATTAAAAATTAAGTTTTAATAATTATTCTTATTTTAATTATTAATTTTAAAAACTTCTGGTATCTTTTTATAAAATATGAATTTATTCATCTTCTTGGAATTATATTTGGAAATGACTAATTTCTAAATATTTTCGTTATAAGAACATGTTAGGATGATGGTACATGCTATGAATGGATAAACTAATATTTTTTGAAAATACTATCTTTTTTCTAAAACCTTAAGCTTTTTCTATTTTGTTTACAAGTAAACTTAAACATTCTACTAATTATTGGACTTTTGATGAGCTTTTCTAATTATTATAAAAGTTATCAATTAAATGCATTATTGTGAGTTATTATTTCTATATTAGCTTGGAAACCCTAGGATTTTGTATAAAGCTAAGATTGTGTGATACCCTTTTACTCTTTACAACAATATCTATAATTGATGGTTCCTAGTATTACTTTGGTGCTTCAATATATCTACTCTTGTGTTGTCCAAGACTTTTCAACTTATGAAGGTAGAGCAACTAATTTCAAGATTTACCACCTTGTTATGATCTTAATGTGTTATCTATCATCTTTATAATTTCTTGTACATATAACTCTTTATGTAGATATAACTCTTATAACATTCATGTTGTAATCTTAGTATTGTTCTTTGCTTACTTCTTGTTTTCCTTGTGTTTTCTAATGCATCTTTCATGACATTTCTCACCATGATAACTTATTTTGTGTTTATCACAATTCATGGTGAAGGCAACATCAGAGATGATGACTTGTGGTGAGGTCATGGTCCCTAATTACAACTAAACCATAAGTTGTGGTTTTACACATAAATGAAACCATAACTAAGGTATACATTTCTAGAGTTGTGGTGTTCACCATGACACATGGTGAGGTCATGTTCTAGACCACAAATTGATCATAGGTCATGGTTAGGCAAAAATAAGAAATGAAGAGTTCTATGAGTTGTGGCAGCATTATGATCTCCACCACAACCTAACTATGAGTTGTAATCAATCTTCTACTACTAACAATGGGTTGTGGTCAACTTGAAGTCTCCAACATTTATTCATTTTATGTTGTTTTTGCATTACTTGGATCATTCATGACCTCTAGTATCTCAATACAAGTATTTTCTATCATTTTGACCTCTCAATTATGGATTCAATAAGATCAAAGGGTGAGCATTGTAAGGGGTCTAGGTTGGCATTTAGGTACACTCCACTCAAATAAAGATGTCATGCAATTGTTAGTCACCATAATGCTAACACTTACAACTATATCTAAAAGCACAAAAACATTTACAATAGTTTAGTTGCTGCTTAATCAAAAAGGTAAGTTTGAAACAATGGTGGGCTTATATTTATAGACATGACCTTAACTTACAGCATCATATCTATGACATTGTATCATGAGGTATAATATTGTATCTATGACATCATAGATATGGAAATCCAGTCTCCTTATTAAGAATAGAATGAAGTGGGAAGTGAAATACAAGGGGCATCCATGATCAAGCTATTGGTGTTGAATGGAGTCTGGTAAGTAATTAACAAAGTTGTGTCTTGCTCATCCGTTAAAGGATTTATAGTGTCAACACTATTAGTAGTATTAGTGTAGTTGTTTGCATCATCAATGATATCAATTAGGACCATTTGTATGTCATATGCTACTAGATAAGAAAGGGAAATATGATTGTAGATGTACTGGTGCTTACTAGCATCCATGTAGTGGAAGCTTATATTTGTGAATTATTGTTAGAGTGTGAGTTTGGGAATGAGGGACTGTGAGACCTCTTAAATGTTGGAGAAATCACCATCATGGTTAATAGTGTAGCTGTTTCTATGGTCAAAAAGAGAAACACTGCTATAGTTGATGGTAAAGGTATTGTCATAGTACATGTGTTGTTGGGATCCAATCTGACAAGGTGAGTGCTTGTGCATTTCATAGTGTGATGTTTTGTAGGGTTGCTACTAGATGAGCCATAGTTTGTTATGCACCCAAAATCCTACCAAAATTGAAAGACCCAAACCTTTTCATTGATTTGGTTAAGGAGGTGCTATGTTTATATGTGTATGTAGCTATGGAGTATAGTAGCAATGGTAGATTTTTGTCAATGATATTGATTTTCAAAAAAGCTTGTTCTCAAGCTAAGATCATGACAAGACCCTCATTTTTGAAATTGGCAAGTTTTTAGCACTAGCATGTTGAATGATGTGGTTGATTGTATCATGAAAGAAAAGGGATAGATTTAAGGATGGACCATCAAAGAGGCTCCACGAAGTGTAGGTATGATTATTAATGAGCCAACCCATGGGTTAACAAAACATCAATATAAAAATAACATGACCTATCATCTTCCAAGAATCCTAGATGGCATTATAGTAGTAGCCATAGTTCTAAATCATAGGCTATTGACTAGCATCAAAGAAACTCACAATCTTGGCATTAGTGGGCATGTCTTTGAACAATGGACTACCTATAATCAAAAGGCCTATAACCCAAGTAATGCTAGATGGTGCCACATGCATCCTATGATATGCTACTAAGAATAAATTGCCATCCCAATTATAGATCACTATCATGGCAATGTTGAACATGAAGGTGGAGAAAGTTGTAAAGAAAGGTAGGATACTTAGCAAAGTTATTTAGGTTAGGTCACCTAAGTAATATGGACTAGTAGTATATTTTGGGAAGGTTTTAGACATAACTTTATGTGTTAGATCAGCATATCATTGTAGAATGTGGTCACCCAAGAATATCTAATAACATATTTTGGAATGCCCTGGACATACTTTATAGGTCAGATAATCATATCCATCAAGGATACCGCATACAGCATGTTTTAACTTAAATTTAAACAAAAAAGAAAGAAAGGTGCTCGATTTCAGACTCTGGCTTTTCATAAAAGATTAACGTTATTGCTTAAGTTAACAATGCAAGAAAGCTGGGTAGATTGTTAAAACCGGTGTTTAAATAGTAAGCAAATATGTTGGATCTGGGTATTTCAAGAATCATGATAAATTGGCGAGTTAGACTGAGTTATAATTATAAAGCGCAAAAATGACGGCTAAATCTATTGATTTCTTTCTAAAAAATATGGTTTATTATAAAAGTGGTGATGACTCAACTTGGACTGGCAAAATTTAATTCTGCCAGTAATTGATAAATTGGTGATTTATGGCAGGGTTAAAAACTATACTTAAAACATTTTGAAATCTAAAACTCAATTTAATCTGAAACAAATCATGGCTACTCAGAATGATGAGAATGGTGAAGGTAATCCTGCCCAGCAATTCAATATTGAATATGGTCAAACATTTCAGAGGAAGATAATTCGAATCTTCAAACTAAGCCACCTGGACCATGTGGTAAGAAGCCGAGACGCAGCCAACAGATTGTTCCTGTATGGAATTTAAAAATTAATCTAAATGGTTACTCATTTTGTTTTGTTATTAGAATCCAAAAATTAATGGAATTGGGTTCTTTTAAATGACAATGTCAAGAGGGAGACAAGGAAGGGTAAAATCAAAGAACAGCAGTATCTTGAGATCCTTGTAAAACATTACAAGAAACAAATTTGCAGAATAAAAGACATCTTGAATTCTTAAAAAAAAAACAAGTGGATGATTCAACTTAAAAACAAATATTAGTAGTAAAGTAAAGCATATTATTTTTTTTTCAATTTAATTTTTTTATTTTATCATGCAGTTGAAGGACCATAATACAACCCTTGAATAGAGATGGATTTTAGAATTAATTTTAGTTTGAAATTTTTAGTTTTAGTTGGTTATTTTCTGATATGATCGATGTGAAATAAATAGAAAAAATAGATAGTCGTTGGTTTAATTTACCATTTTTAAAAATAATACTAGTTTTAATTATCACTTAAAATGGTTAGAAACTGTTATGTAACGTGTTAAATGCATACAGGTTGTCTCTTTTACTTTCCATAGTGCTTGGATTTACTTAAATAGTGTATTTTTCAGGATATGCACATGGATTTAATTAAATAATGTATTTTTCAGGATATGCACTGTTGCAGGAAACTTTGAAAATAATGTACATGGAGGGTTATGCGTTTACTATCAATTTGGTGTATTGATGTTTATGTTTTCTATTTTTTTTTCTTCCTTTATTTTAACCTTTTCTAAATATTTTTCTAATTTTACTATTTTTTTTGGATAAGTCACTCATCAACTATCCCTTTTTAGATTCTCTACTTTCAATCTTTTCAATTTGCATTGATATGAGAAGGCCTTGGTAGAGCATTAAGTTGAGCAAAATTTTACACAAGGATTAATATTTTCTCTTCATTTTTTGAAGTTGTGATAATTTCTCCATTATTTAAGTTGAGCTGTTTTTCTAATAGTATACCATCACTAAAGTAATCATTCAATGTTAGCAAGTTTGGAGTTCTCATTAGCCAAATTAAAATATTGGGATTTATAGCCTTAATATAGGTGTTACTAAACTGATGGTTTGTACTGCCATTGAAAGAGCCCACAAATTCATTGAAATTTAATATTGAATTCCTTGATAGATTCTTTAACTTCTTGTTTAGCTTGTACTAACTCATAATAAAGTTATTGTTGATATAATTCATTTACAAACTGAGCTATGAAAAACATTTTCATATCATCCTAGCTTGTAATACTATTGGTTGGTACATTTGAATATTAAATTTGAGCCATATCATTTAAATTAGCTACAAACAACCTACAAGGTTGATATTGATATTGAACATTTACATGAGCTAAAGCTAACTCAACTTAATGAATATTTTCTTTAGCCAAGTAAGCTTTTCCAAGGATGAAAGGCTTAGGAAGATACTTATAAAGTACCTTGGGAATATCATTATAATTTTGAAGTCTTAATGTTATGGCTCTTTGCCATGGATTCACAGGTTGTAGATTTGCCATTCTATTAGGATTCCTTTTGATGGTCAAACTCTTGTATTTCTTTCACTTTTTCTTAAAGACTAATAAACCAAATAGAAGAGGTGAGCTCCTTGTCCTTTTAGTTTTTATCTTGCTACTTTTCCCAAATTCAAAATCCTTTTCTTGTTCTTCTTTTGATGAAGAGTTAGTCTTATAATTGGTATACTCCTTACATCTTTCAAAATCTTTGGAATTATTAGGTTGTTTAATCATTAACTTAAATGATAGCTAATTTCATGCCCTCCTTCTAGTGGAAAAAATAATTGTTGATGCTCATTTGGAACCATCAATGTTGGTCCTTTTTCTAGTGATGAGAATCACAAGAATGAGGGTTCTTTCAAACTTAAGTTTAGGTGTTTACTAGTCTCTTGAAACACCAAGGCCTAAATACTTCCAAATAAACTCAATGGTTGTCACAAAAAACTATGTGTAATTGTTGTTGAAAATAATGAAATAGCTAGTGATGAGTGGCAGGTAACCCTACACCCAACCATACAAACCACAATCATTCATGTATGATCCGAATGAATTTCATGGATGGGACTATTCGACAAACCAAGCTATAACACTACTAGAATTACCAAATGATTATACTTAAATGCTCAAAACCATTTGTACTCATTTCACTTTACTAATGAACAAGAAAGTAAAGCACTTGGAAATGTAAATGATAAACGAGAATGTAAGTACTTGGATGTTGCAATGATGAAAAGAAATCTTGATCTTTATTTCTAAACATGAACTTTTCTCAAGTGCACTTCACTCAAATAAAGATTCAGTACAACTAGTTAATAATACATTGTGGGCATTCACTCTATGACTAAAAACATGAAATGAAACTACAAGAATCTACCTAAGGATGGAATGAAACTTATACAGATCTATGTCTCCATGTGTTGTATTTATAGGTTGCACAGATCTTGTAATATTGTATCTACAATAACATAGCATGTGCTATGATATTAAATAAACAACATCATAGATACGATATCGTTGGTGGTTAAAATTGACTATATCAAATAGATGTGACATCACATCTATGACATCATAGATGCAACGTAGCATCTAGGATGTAGTAGCCAACTAAGACACATCGATAAGGATGCTACAATGTAGATGCAATGTAGCATCTACAATATCTCAACCAACTAATTATTCATCATATCTCCATGGCTGACTAAAAACTTGTCCTTGAGATAACAAGATAGGATTAACCTTTCTTCACAAAATTGGAAAGGTACAAGATTATTGACTAACTCTAACTACTAACTGACTTTGAGTGTCATAGTGGTGTGTACAAAAATCTTAGACATAGTTATATGATAAAATCAAAACAAAATTTGAAGTGGGTTAATATAGTTCATATTTCAGGTAGTAGTGGCTCTTCCATCGACTTATTCCCTTTGTCATCAGGCTTTTGGAAAGTTTCTCTTCTTCCGTCCTTCTCTTCTTTTTCAATATTTCCTCTCTACTAAGTATGGTAAAGAGACTCCTTTGATTTTAACTATTGCATTTACCTCTTTATTTTGCTAGAATTGGTATGTTTCTTCTAAGTCCCATTCTCCATTGTTGGTTAGTGTGGGCCATAATGTGGAAGCTTTGAGTTATGTCTTTACAACGTCCAAGTTGTGAAGGTCCTCCTTTTGGTATTCTATTCAAGACCATCTATAATCAATCAAGAGTTTAGTATTACCAAAATGTTTTCATTAGTGCTTAATTATTCATAATCCTTCTCATGATCTTGGTTAGATCAAGTTCTTATCATCTTGTGATTGTAGAGTTAGAAATATTTGCAAAAAAAAAAAAAAAAAAAAA